>MJUU01071293.1:8675-33358 GCA_002080025.1 Modiolus philippinarum
ACATACTTTGTGGCGACAACTCCTCCTAGACCACTTGGTGAAATTCAACGAAACTTTCACAGAATGTTCAGTAGATATTGCCATTGTGCACCAGTTATTTAAAATTTTTATTTGACTTTGATTTTTTAGTGGGGGATTTCATCTGGAATCAAATGGGGGAGCGGGGGTATGTTTTGTGAGCTTTGCTCACAGTTATTCTAGTTATTTTTATTAACAAGAACAGTAATTTTACTGGATATTTCATAATTTCTAGGCCCTTGGACCTTATATGCATGCACATTTCAGCATTATTGAAACACTTCTCATTTTCAGTTCGTATAGGTTCTATGCATAGAGCAGATGAAGTATAGGACATAGGAAAATAAGGAAATAAACCCTTTTCGACTTTCAGTTCAAGAAACAAGATGTCTAACCATGAACAACTGGTTCAAGACAAATGGAAAAAAGTTGAACAAGTCTGCATAATCCTAATCCAAATGTTCTCCTATTAGTTTAAAATAAGTGGGGTTTAGTTTTAAAATTAAAAGAACTTATTTCAACCAGAGACATATTTATGTATATATATCTTTTGAAGGGCAAACAGATAGGTTGCCTGTCTCAATTTTGGGTTAAGAATCGGTCTGAAACTGAAAATGAATTTCTTTTTTACAAGCTTAATACTAAAGGTATTGGTTTATCATTAAAATGCGAGGAAATGCATAGATAAATTCATGTCCAAACTTTTTCTTAAATGGTCAGATAGGTTCACTATGACCCAACCAGACTTTGCCTAGACGTTTTGCCTCGCCTATGAACCAACCAGACTTTCCACGGGTTTTCCCCGCCTAGATTGACTATGAACCAACCAGATTTTGCCCGTTGTTCCTCGCCTAAATTGACTATGAAACAACCAGACATTGACTGTTTTTCCTCCCCTAGATTGACTATGAACCCAATTATCTATGACTATATGTACATCCTACATGGACACAAGTTAGAGCATGGACTTGCGACAAAATACCTGGGATGTACAATTACAAATGATCTAAATTTGGAAATCATATTAACAACATTTGTATCAAGGTGAATCAACTCTAGGATTCCTGATTTTTCTGGCGACAGAAATTCAGGAGCCAGAGCCATCCCTGAGAGAAACCTACACATTACATCTAGATATATCAAGGAAAGAGCATATAAATCATTGGTATGAACACAATTAGAATTTGCAAGCACGATGTGGGACCCATACCAGCAGGGCCACACCGACCAACTTGAGAAAATACAAAGATCCGCAGGCTACGTATTAGGAAGATATAAGAATAGACCAGGTGTAGGAAACATAATATTATAGTACAATTGCAATGGAAAAGCTTAAAAGATAGGAGAAAGGAACACAGACTGACAATGATGTATAAAATTGTAAACAAAAAAAATAGCAATAAATCCAGATAAATATTTCCAGAAGCCTTCACGAACATCAGAGAGTACACATCATCATCGTTACTCAATGCCATCGACAACCAGAAAATGGTCGTTCTTCTGCAACACATTTAAGGATCGGAACAGTCTGCCTCCAGATATTGCACAGGCAGGGTCAAATCTCAATTGGCAAGAAAAGAGTGAGTGTGGGAGGGGTAGGGCATGCGCACTGGCAGTATATTATTATGTTGAATGTGGCCAGTAACCGGAAGAAGAGGAACCAACCAGACTTTGCCTAGATTGACTATGAATCAACCAGACTTTGTCCTATATGCTCTGTCTTATTCGACGATTGCATGTTCAAAGATGTTGTAACGTGTTCTACTCTACGTCTAGCATTTTGTACACATTAATTTAACGATTATAAATCGTAAGAAAAACCATTAGTTTAAAAGTTGTTTGATTTAAATATTTTAATGTTTGAATAAACTTTTAGATATTCAATTTAATTATTTTGGAGGTTTTAAGTCGAAACTGGGTTGGGTAATTAAAAAGCTTTTAAGAACTATATGTAGTTTGTTCAAGCCATTTAAATTAAAACTATTTTATAGGTCGTCGTAATTTAAAAAAAAATGTTACAAAATATTTGTTTTATCAATTACATGTATTATGGGATAAAGTGAAGAATATGAACACAATACATACTACCAGTATTGTACAATACTAGTATAATATATGTTTATATTATATCCTGTATTATGTACAGACTTGATACATGAATATTCAAGGCATAGGCACCGATTTTTTTTTTGTTTTCTGCAGCCCGTGGCAATTTAATATATAGTATTACGTTATTTGTGCGTTGGTCTTGACGGTCAAATCGCTCATTTTTGTGCGTTGGTCTTGACCCTCAAATCGCTCATTTTTTGTGCATAGGGAAATCTACCGGTATTTTATGTTGAAATTGTATAGATAACAAGAAACATTTAAAATTTCGGTCATTAATTAATGTCTGTATATCCCCAAGACTAGTGGAAATCCTTCGGGGAGGGGGTTGAAAATGGTAGAAAATTTTAGGAAATTTGAAAAATGATGAAGATATAGGGAAATGGGAAAAACACAACAAATGGGATCTGGGCAAAAACATTAAGAGAGTGAGAATATTGGGCATAAAGAACTTAAAAATTTGGGAAATTGTGACAAAAGTGCGGGAAGATTGGAGAACAGACCCCATGTTATCCCCCAATCTTGTATAAACTGAAACATATTGAATTTATTCAGTGGTACTTGTTGTAACGACCAAATAAAATCTATAATTAATATTACATTTTGTGATTATGAGGTTTGTTATATTGATATTGTGTCATGTTTCATGATGTACCGACATGCTAACAATACTAATGAAAAGTGATTTCCCAGTATTTGTCGATAAATTGATGTTTTACGGAAGAAAACGAATAATACATTGAATATATATATATAGTTTGAAAATCGGAATATCGTGATCATGTGCCCTGGGTTTTAGAAAATGGACCACCAAAATGCTATTTGTAGCAATGCCCTAAAACAATACAAAAACACAAAAAAAAACCAAAACAAAAAAAAATGACAAAAGAACTGTCATCAAGTAATATCTGTATAATTTATAGGATTAAAGATACGATCTTGCATAATTTTCAATTTTGAGGTTTACCATTTCAAATAATCCAACATTTATCAAAATTTACAGTGAAATAACCTCTTTAAGTGGAATCTCACTTCTTCTCATAGTATCTGTTCCACTTAACCTAAAGTAGGAGTTTCTCATCGCCTCATGGGATCTGTTTCAACTATATCCTAAAGTGAGAACTTATATATGATAGTTGTGTCAGTGAACTTAAAGTAGGAGTCTCGCATCGTCTGATAGTACATTACTTGTTTCAAGGAACCTTAAAGTCCTGCATCGTCTCATTGTGTGTTTCAGTTAATCTTACTAGGAGTCTCATATTGTCTGGTAGTTTTTCTTTGTGTGAACCTAAGTTAACCATACAGCTCATTAAAATTAATTGCAATTGGAGTTAACATATGCGTCATGGTGTCATGTTCATTTACCCCACATCCTTTCGTGAAATACTAAAGCAAGAGTCGCACCGTCTCATGTTATATATTTCGGTTAACATAAACTGGCAAGCTCAAATTGTCTTTAAGACCTGTTCGGTGAAACTAAATAAATTGTCTCACATCGTCTCATGGTATCTGTTTCACTTCATATCTGTTTCACTTCATATCTGTTCAGTGAACCTCTAGTAAGAATCTGAAATTGTCTCATGGTATCTTTTTAAGTTAATCTAAAGTAAGATTCTCGCATCATCTCAAAGGTATCTGTTTCAGTTAACATAAAGTAAGAGTCTCTCATTGCCTCGTGGTGTCTGTTTCAGTTCACATAAAGTGGAAGAAGTCTCCCATTGTCTCATGGTATCCGTTTCAGTTAACATATAGTAGGAGTCCCCCATCGTCTCATGGTGTCTGTTTCAGTTCACCTAAAGTGGAAGTCTCCCATCGTCTCATTGTATCTGTTTCAATTAATCTAAAGTAAGAATCTCACATCGTCTCATGGCATTTGTTTCAGTTAACATATAGTAGGAGTCCCATTGTCTCATGGTAACTGTTTCAATTAACATAAAGTAGGAGTTTTCCATCGTCTCATGGTATCTGTTTCAGTTAACATATAGTAGGAGTCTCCCATGGTGTCTGTTTCAGTTCACCTAAAGTGGAAGTCTCCCATCGTCTCATGGTATCTGTTTCAATTAATCTAAAGTAAGAATCTCACATCGTCTCATGGCATTTGTTTCAGTTAACATATAGTAGGAGTCCCATTGTCTCATGGTATCTGTTTCAATTAACATAAAGTAGGAAGGAGTCTTCCATCGTCTCATGGTATCTGTTTCAGTTAACATATAGTAGGAGTCTCCCATGGTGTCTGTTTCAATTCACCTAAAGTGGAAGTCTCCCATCGTCTCATGGTATCTGTTTCAGTTAACATAAAGTGGAAGTCTCCCATCGTCTCATGGTATCTGTTTAAGTTAATCTAAAGTAAGAATCTCACATCGTGTCATGGTGTCTGTTTCAGTTAACATAAAGGATGTACAAAATATCCCAGAACAAGGTCTATATCGTGCTTTTTACGAGTTAAATCAAGGTCCATATCTTTCCTCTATACATATTCCATTTAAATCGTATATTTCATTTTACATTACTACATCTTGAATAGCTTCTTTTTAAAGGAATTATACAATTTATTCACTAATTTGTTGATACATTTTGATTTTTAATTAAGCATCTAGCCCTAAGCTCGAGACTATAGTAAAATCAGTCTTTGGCTAGTGAACATTAAATGTTTTTCTTTTTGAAGAACGAATCTTCTATTGACTGCTAGTAACATTTTGCTGTGGCTAGTGAATCAAAAAGAGTTTGGCACGCAGTTGTAAAAATTGTTTTGTCAGAGAGCGGGGAGCGATATGTTTTCCCATTTACCTTAAATAAAATGATAACTTCAAGAATGCAGGTTACTAATTTTCGGTGTTCATGTATACTGGTATAACGAACAATATGGGAGTGACACGCTTTTTTTTTAGAAATGGGGAAAATAGGTAAAATAGTTAGGGATTTGGGAAGAAATGATTAAAAAAATCAGGGAAATGAAAAAAAAAAAAAAAAAAGTGGGAAATGGGAAAACGAAAAAATTATGTGAATTGGGAAACGAGGCCCAAAAAAATGTGGAAAATGGGGAAAATGTCCAGAAGATGTGGGAACTTGGAGAAGAGACGTCCCGTATCGCCCCCTCAATATAAATTCTGAATAAGAAATATAATTTGTTTATAATACGCCTTTTCCAGTATTCGGCATTTCCTTTCATTTTCAATTGGAACCCCCCTTTTCTAATTGCCTGGATCCGCGCCTGTGTTTCAACCCGTTTGGACAAAGTTTGTGAAATTCATTGAGGGAATAATAATAGGAAACAGAGTAAAAACAATAAGTCATCAAACTTAATAAGTGTCTCTGTCGTCCACAACTTCACAATCTATTTTTTAATTCCGACTACGTATTACATTAACATGAAATCGCAGGGGATTTACATAGGTCATTGCTTATTCATGGACTGAAATTTGGCATATCAACTTGCAAAGTAGCTATTATTTTACATTTCATGGGGATTTAAATAACAGGTAGCTTCTAGGTACTTAAAATGTGTGTTGAGTCAATAAAAGGTAGCTTTAATAAAGGTTACAATACTTGAAGAGACTTTATTTAGTCTTTTATCAATAGTGTTATCAAGTTTTGAACATGATGATTTCAAATAGACAAGGTCAGTGTTATATATTTGTTGTTTTCTATATTTATTCCTTTAGAATAATGTACTTAGAGTTAGTTGTGAAAGTCATTTGAAATGAACCACAACTTGACGACAATATTGTCTGAATAATTTAAGCTTTGTGTGAAAGGCGGAGAAAAGGGTCACTGAAATGTCGTGGCCGTTTTGTTGTCTCCCTGGTAGTCTCCAAAGACAACTTTATTTACAACACGAATTTGCAAAATCCTCACCCCGACACATTTGGCACAACTTTTTTTTTAATATGACTGTATTATGATTTTTTAAAATTTGAACTCTGTATACAGCAAGAGGGAGTTTCATGCATTGGACATTTTTATTTCTAAAATGCTCGCAAAGGGATGCCTATAACTCAGACCTCCAAGTATTCATATGTTTGGTTTAAACATATTTATTCAAGTAATTACAAACAAATACATATTGACACATTTGAAATACAAAAGATCATTATAGGATTCGGAAACAAGCTAAATTAGCTTATACAAAGTTCCGTGTCCTTGAAAATAATACAGCTTAATATAATAATAGAATCACGCTATGTGGAAAAGATTGTTTGTAGTAAAAAATGATCTATATTGCAAAATAATAGTTTTTGTGATGAGATGCAAAAATAAGTTTAGGAATTGACAAACCTTTTACTTTTGATTATAAATTTCTGAACTTTACAAAACACATCAATATTTTGTTCTATGTTTAGGCGACTTGAGCCATACAATAGAACATCAATGTTAATAGGAATATCATAATTAATTGAAAAAAATATTTCATTTCTCAATAAGTTATATTTCGGACACTGTAGCAAAAAATGAACTGTCGACTCGACTTGGCCACATGAACAGAAAGGAGACGCTACTAGATTTCGATGAAATAAATGCTCATTTAAAGAAGAACTATTCATTCGAAGCCTAGCGTGTAAAATTTGTCCAATCCGCGAACCTGTATAAAAAAAACTTTGGACATTTCTGTACCTGTTCAACTAATTTCTCCTTAAAGACTTGTAGGGAACTAGAGTTTCGAACATTCTGTGGGATTTTATTCCAAAGCTTAATAGAAGCAGGTCGAAAGTATTCAGAGTAGAAGTTAGTTCTTGTACGAATTTCTGTAATGTTTTGAGATTGTCTAGTAAAGTGACTATGCGTAGAAGCAACAATATTTGGGATAAAACTTTTCAAGTACTCAGGTACTTTATTATTAATTATTTTATATAGCAATACAAGTCTATGATTTTCCCTTCTAACTGAAAGCTTCTCCCACCCAGTTTCCTCATATAATTTGTTAATCGATGTTAATTTTGTCCCACCCGTAACAATGCGCATCGCTTCAATCTGAACACTTTCAAGCTTGTTAGCTAAAGTAACTGTATAGTTATCCCAAATTACATCTCCGTATTCCAAAATTGGACGTATATACGATAAATACATTTTTTCTAATGTTAATCTGTCCAAAACAAAACGCATTTTTCGTAAAATATTTATCCTATTATAAGCCTTTTTTACTATATACTCGATATGTTCATGCCATAGGCCATTACTTGAAAAAAATATACCAAGATGTTTGTGTGAATCAACCTCTTGAAGATTCTGACCATTCATTACCAAGGGTGGGTGTACAGGTTTTACTGACTTTCTAGAAATTAACATTGATTCAGTTTTCTGTGGGTTGAATTTTACGAGCCACTGGTTTGACCATCTGTGTATCCTATCTAGGTCTCCGTTTAAGACTTCTGCAGCGTTTTCAGGGGTATCTACGATTACATAGACACTCGTGTCATCTGCAAAGAGTTTTATACGAGCACCAATGTCAGATACTATATCATTTATGAATAATATAAAGAGTAAAGGTCCAAGGATGGAGCCTTGTGGTACGCCCGCCTTAATTGGTCTCCAATCTGAATTATTACTATTTAAGACTACCCGTTGTACCCTCCCTGATAAGTAGTTTTTAAACCATTGAAGTAAAGAACCTGAAATTCCGTATTTCTCAAGTTTGAATACTAGTCCTGCATGCCATACTCGATCGAATGCTTTGCTGATATCGCAAAATACAACTCTCACTTCTTTGCCACTATCTAGGGCCTTCCCGATGTCGTCAGAGAAACTGACTAATTGATTTATAGCCGAGTCACCCTTGGTAAACCCGGACTGACTGGAGGTTATAACCTTTTTAGCTAATAAGAAGTAATGAACGTGTTTATAGACGCATCTCTCCATGCATTTAGAGAGAATGCATAATAGAGAGATTGGTCTATAATTTTTTACTTCGTTTGGATTATTATTCTTAAATATAGGTGTAACGTTTGCTTTCTTCCAATCGGAAGGAAAGAAAGACGAAGACATAGATAAATTAAAAAGTTTACATAAAGGAGTCTTTAATACAGAGGCCGCCTCCTTCAAGAGTCGCGGATTTATTAAATCTGGACCCGAAGCTTTACTTGCATCTAGTATTTTCAGGACGTCTTCGACTTCACTGTCAACAAGGACTATTTTGTCTAACTTTTGATTTGATTCAATACGATCAGGAAGTGAAGCTTCGGTCGTGTCTATATCAGATTGTAAGGCAAAGAATTTGTTGAACAAATCTGCCTTTTCGCGATCATTCGAAATAAGTTCATTATCAACCAGTAAGGGGGGTATACCAGGATGCGACGGCTTGATTCCGGATATCTGATTACAGATTTTCCACCAGGATCGCGATGAACTATCAGTGTTGGTTAATTTGTTAGCAAGATCAGCTATATATTTATCACGAGCTGATCTTAACTTGGAAGTTACCAAGTTTCTAATTTTTCTAAATTTTCTCCAGTCAGCCGGTCTCCCCGAATGTTTGGCTTTAGAATGAATGCGCTTTTTCTTCCGAATGAGTTTTCTTATATCATTAGTTAACCACTGTGGATCTAATTTTCTAATAGTAACTGTTCTATTAGGAATACTACGCTCAGCAGCATTTATAATAGAACTGGAAATATTACTTACAATATCATCGATATCCTTTGAGTTGAGAATATTATCCAAATCGGTGTCTCTCAAAATACTTCGATATTTATCATAATCTCCTTGGTCATATAGCCAAATTTTTCGCTTAAATACATTTTGATTAGGTTTGGGGGAATTTATAAAGCCAACGACGGGACAATGGTAGCGTAATTGATCAAGGAGAGGGGGCCCGACACTCACATATGGAATAAAAGACGGATCATCTGTAATTATAAGGTCAATTAACGATGATGAATATTCAGTAAAGTTGGTAGAATCTTCAATCAATTGATGCAAGCTATACTTAGTGCAAATATTGCTAATTTTAGAATTACTATATGTTTAAATTCGAATATTACAACTTCTTTCGTATGCTTATGTACGACGTACCGTCATTATATATTTTTAAGGGAGTACGAGTGTCAGAAATTTTGTAATCTGACCTTTTGTTTTGAAGAGCACTACTAATGGAACAACTTGGGCAAAAATTTTTGAAAATCCAAGATATAAGACGTCAAAATTTTGGCGGGAAACAGATCTCTCTAGAGTTTTCCTTCAATTTGCATAAGATGTTTATAGGCCTTTAAATATATGAAATTATAATTGGAAGTTGATTAAATTTTATACACAGTCTATTTTATGTATATGATCAAGAAAATGTGATCCCTGTGCAAGAAATTTTAGCACTGTTTGAATGGATAAAACCCGAGGATATAGAATGCTTCTGAAATCTGACGCTCGTACTCCCTTAATCGCTTTTTGAAATAAGAAATGTTGCAGTTTTGTATCACGTTTATTTCAGTGCGATGAGGAACCACACATAAGGTCACCATTCATGGTCTTGCGTCCTCCGTCCACTGATCTGTCCGTATCACCACAAGAGTCACAAGAGCTACGTCTCCACAGCTTGTGTGTAGAAGTTGACTGATCTGGCTTTTCCATTCTATCCCGCAGATCTTGCCTTCGAAAGAAGGTTCCATTGGGGTTCCTGAAAAAGGATTTGTGTGTGTGTGGGGGGGGGGTCCAGCGAATTTCTACCATTATATTTCAACCCCCCCCCCCCAAATCCTGCACGATATTTAATAAAATTTCCTGAAAAAGTTGGGTTCCATCCTCTGGATCCGCCAATGTGTTTTGTTTGCTTTTATTTTTGGTAGTTTTTGAAGTAATCATTCTTCTACTATAGAACAGATCAACGTGTATATCAAATTTATCTTTAATGGTATTGTATTTTTATTTTGACAGGAATTATACGGTCACATTTTAGTACCAAGCAGAAGGAATTACAAACCACGTTAAATTACTGGCAATGTCAACAAGAAGGCACCGATGTCCAAAGTCTGAAATCAACAACATAAACCAAAATGTCGGGGGAAATTCACATGAACGAAAATCGTCAAATGACAACCTCTTTAATAGGATTAAGCGAAAATGGGAAACATGAAGATGAAAATAATTTTAAAAATGTGGTGAATGATAATTGGAATGAAGCGGTTACACCATGGAAATCTATCGCTTCACATCCTAGATATTACCCCCATCAGGTGTCTTATGTTATAAAACGGAAACAAAAGCCGTTAGATCCCAGAGTACCAGACTGGCAAAGATCAAGTATTGTGGATGGGGAAACCAAACAAAATGTACGATGTGTTAATGATGAACTTGAGAATGGCCCGTACTTACATTGGAAAGGAATGGTCGAACAGGTCACGTACAGGTACGTCCCACACAATGGCTACTATAGAACTATGAAATTCTTGAGTTTTGATAAAAGAGAATGGTTCACTGTGAATAAAAAGCAACCAGAACAAGTGTCAATGAGCTGGCAAAGTAAACGATACCAAAAAGAACTCCGACGGCAATTGAAGAAGGATTTAGAAAATAAGAAAGAAAAAGAATCCGCAAAGAAAGAAGCGATACATGATGAGATTGAAGAACCGAATGATAAAAAAGCTTTGGAATTATCTGAATTTAGTGAATATAACACGGAACGTTCTCGTAAACGACCGAAAAGTACTAAATCACCAGATATGTCAAAACGGCTACAGGTAGACGAAGATGGATGTTTAATACCTTCTATTCAAAGTGCCCCCTTACCCGGGGATTTATATAAATCGAGGAGTGACCTTTATATTGAAAACATTACTCTCCGAATCAGCGCTTTAGAGAGGGAAATCGCTAATGATTCAAAACTAAGAAAACCTCAGGATGATATGGTAAAGCCTTTGTTCAGACCTAAACCTAAAGAAAATGCAAATGGAACCCCACGTCCATATAAAAAGGAATCACTGCCCGAAGATGTTTTCTCTGCTAAAGGTGTAAGCACTTCAGAAACAAAACTTCCAGAAAAGTTAGCCCCGTTAACTCGCATACCAACTTCCGATTCAAAGAGTGCACCTGTCACTCATTTAAAGTACACCACGTCATCCGGAAACGATTCTACTTCCGTAAATTTACCGACAATCGACCTGGAGAAAACGTTAAATTCATATAAATTAGCGATTGAAAATACAAGACAATCTTTACTTAGTACTCTTAGTGGAAAACAAATTTCTAGACGGACCACGATAACTAGTAAAAATTACAGTTCTCCAACAACTATTACAATTTGCGATAGTGGAGATGGATCGGATAAAGGATCAGTTAAAGAGTTAATTCGGCCAATTAAAGGAGAGAAAAGAATTCGAGATAAAAAAGAGTCTGTTGGAATGGCACTATTACCAGGGATAGCTGGAAAGCGGCTTGAAGTTCCTACAACTACACATAGATGGTTATGAATGCATGTGATTAAAAAAAATATCTGATATGCACATGTGGTATTAACTGGTACGCTGTACAGAAGATTGGACGTTATAAATGCAATTGTATGTGCTCTGCATCAAAAGGACCAAGTCATTTCAAAGGTGCTTACCATAGGAGATATGGCCTTAAACTGAAGATACAGGTTGTTTACATTAACAACTATATACAGCATCAATCAAAAGCGAAATGTTTTCAAATTCATCATTCATGGTTAATAATAAAGGTCCTCAAGCTGTACGTGAATATACATGTACATGTATATATACATTTGTATATATAATATTATAACAAGCAAATTCTCCAAAATGCAGAGAGAACACGGTTTCCTGGGCAAAACCTGATTGAAGAAAACCAGGGTCATCTACATTTTGGCTTACAATTAAATATTCGACGTTTCAGGAACTAATGCACTGTTGGTAGAACGTACATCGAAATGCATGTATTTTGATTGGTGCAGAGTGTAAATAACGTTATGTCATTGGTCGAAAAATTAGGTCAACGATTATTTTACCCACAGTCCTTTTATTTTTGAAACGGAAAGTTGAAAGATTGATATTTTCAAAAATGAACATCTCGTGAATGTTTATATTCACTTCACAAACCGTTAAGACATTCAGAATTTTTTATAATTAATATTTCAAGCAATCTGTTTGGTATCATCCGAGGCTTCCTTATAAAATATTATTTTACTGAAATATGATAGTAATTTGTTATAAAATTAGGCAATAGAATAATCAAGAGAGCGGTATGATAATCATAGAAAAAGCACATAAACACAAACATCCCCTTAATAATCATGTGAAAATCAAAGAACTCACGAGAAAGAAGGCTCATAACAAAAAATTTCCTTATAGCGAGACGTCAAGACCATAGAACACGATATTCAACAATGGAACTTAAAATTTTAAAACTTTAAGTGTGCAATATACGTATATGTCAGTGCCAAAAGCTCTGAATGCCTGTATAAAAGGATTAGGGACTTCCAGCTGCCAAAATATTACTAATTCATTAGTTATTTGAATAAGTAAACATGGTAAATCTTATTCTGCTTTTAAATCTACAAGGTTAACGGGTGGATCACATATATATTTGTCTACATAAACACAATATAATCTCTCTGATTATTTTTTCCAACTTATTAGAAAAGGTGTCGGCAGAAAAACACTGTCGAAATTAAAATCCTGGCTAAAGAAACCTTTAAAAGCTAATAGTGGTATAAAGCTTGACAACAGTAATATGTTGAACAATAAAATTGCTATAAATAGTTGGATTTAATGTAGGTGTAGCAATGCTCTGTTTTACTGATCTACACTATAGAGTAACTGGTCGTTCCCTCGATAGATTGAAACTGCGGCATGATAGTAAATTTTTATGGGACTTGGAATGTCCCTTTCATGTCAAAAGGATAAAACAAAATTGCAGCAGTATTCCGACAGGAAAGTTAATATCAAATCAAATAGCCAAACCCTATGTATTGTGAATGGAATTTCTTCTCCTAACCCTGTTTGGGATCTAGCTTTACATTTCAAATCGTTTCTTCTCGGCTTTTCCGTAACACGGAAAATAGCCGGGTAGATACGATTAGTACACTTTTAAATGTAGAGCAGTGATTTTTCCTGTCGATTGGACGAGTTGAACTGTCTTGGTTAACCCTTATTTATTGCATTGAAGATATTGCTAGCTTTATATCTAATTGGAGAATTTAATGAATCGCAGTAAAAAAGGCAATATATTTTAATATACTTAATTTGATATAATGCCTGAAAATGGCTGTTTACAATATTCTTAAAGAAAATTAACCGTGTTTAATTCAACATTGACCTTTTGACAATACCCTTTACAAATTGAATATTTTTTGTGCAAGAATTATCCCAGGGAATTTCTAAATATATGTACAAATTGTCAGTGTTGTATATAAAATGTGCATTAATTTTGAAGGTATACGAAATAATGATTAAATTTAACGTTTTTTAAGGCTAGCTGTTTTGTCATCTGTGATGTTTGTGTTGGTTTATTTGAGGAATTTTGTTTTGAAAGCAAGGAAACAGGCAAAACATGTGAAACGAAACTGATATATCAACCGTCTATATTTTGTTAAATGTTCCGGTTATATACAGCTACAAAAGCACAAATGTTTGATGTTTCTTTCCATATTTGATTTGTTCTTTTGCATAATTTTATTTCTAACCGTGCAATCATATAGTGCCTTGTTAAATTGTTATATATTTTGTTTTATATTTTATCAATTCATATTTGTTCACAATTCAATATCTAATAGATTTATTATAAAGATATCTACTTTATTGCTTTTTAAACTGACCTGGACGAAGACAACATTGGCTTTTGCCACCATTTGGCCTCCGTCTTCAATCATAAACTATTTCATAAGTTTGCTCCTTTTAAACTGCTGGGCAGACTAATTTATCATATACACTCTACAAACAGTTCTCATTATACCCCCGCAAACAAAGTTTCCGGGGTATATAGGAATCGCCCTGTCTGTCTGTCCGTCTGTCCATCTGTCCACACTTCTCGTAAGCACAACTCCTCTTAATCCGCTTGAAGGATTTTGATGAAACTTTACACAAAGGAAGAACACTATATGGAGATGTGCATGAAGCAATATAATTGTTGTCCGAAACCAGGAAAGGGAGATAATTTGACTTAGACTTTTTGTCGATGCTCTATGTATGGTTTACCTCGTAAGCGCAACTCCTCTTAAAACACTTGAAGGATTTTGATGAAACTTTACACAAAGGAAGAACAATATATGTAGATGTGCATGAAGGAATATAATTATTGACGGAAACCAGGAAGCGGAGATAATTCGACCTTGACTTTTCGTTGATCCCCAATATGTAAGCACAACTCCTCTTAAACCACTTGAAAGATTTTGATGAAACTTTACACAAAGGAAGGGGAGATAATTTGACTTTGACTTTTCGTTGATTCCCTATGTATGGATTACCTCGTAAGCACAACTCCTCTTAAACCAATGGAAGGATTTTTATGAAACTTTACACAAAAGAAAAGCACTATATGTAGATGTGCATGAATTAATATAATTATTTTTGGAAACCAGGTAGGGGAGATAATTCGACTTTGAGTTTTCGTTGATTCCCTATGTATGGGTTACCTAGTAAGCGCAACTCCTCTTAAATCACTTGAAGGATTTTAATGAAACTTTAGACAAAGGAAGGACAATATATGGAGATGTGCATTACGGGATGCAATTATTGTATGAAACCAGAAAGGGAAGATAATTTGACTGTGATTTTTGTTGATGTCTTTGCAATGATTTTTTTCTAAGAAATAATTTAAAGCGTAGATATTGTGAAGTCAAGCTGTGGGAGATACACTTTTTCATTGTAATCCTCTTGAAAAGTTGTTTTCACAGTGTTGTAGTGAAATTTCTCTAATGGTAATGATTCTTTTGTAAAATGTCAAAAAGGCTAAAAAGGGTGAATTTTATATTTGTCTGATTTGGACAGAGTATTTTCATTGGAACCCTTGTGAAAAGTTCTTTCTTGAAGATTATATCATTGTGTCAATACTTGTATTGTCTCCAAACTTGTACTGTGTCTACACCTGTATTGTGTCCATGCACACCAGCTTAAATTTGCACTTACCATATCAATTCAGGGTTCAATGAGCGGGGGTATGTTTGGCTGCCATTCGGCGACTTTCATCCGATGAATAACGTTGCTGTCATAGGATTATACTTTGGTTTTTGGCAAATAACTAAACAACCATTACAGCTATAGAAAATCGGACTGAACGAACATAATTAACTCGACAAGATCTAAATATCCTGCAATTTTGAAGATAATTTGTTGCCTCCTTTTGGAATTATTTTCCCTTTTCTAAAAATCAGAATTTTTTTTCTTTTTCACTCACCTGGCCCGAAGGGCCATGTTAGTTGTGGCCATTACTTACGTCCGTCCGTCATAAACTTTTTCAAAAATCTTCACCTCTGAAGCCATTGGGCTAATTTTAACCCAATCAGCAAATAGGAATAATTTGCTAGCTATTTTGGCAATTAAATAAATAACAACGGTTACAAATCTCGAAATCTCACTGAGTAGAAGTATTCAGCATGACAAGATATATGTTCAACATATTGATCAAGATTTAACCGCTTTGGAATTTTGAAGAAAAACTGAATACCCATATATCAGTTATTACCCTAATTGGTCAAATTTTTCGTGTTGCGATGTTTTCGTGCAGAATTTTGAAAAGTAATCGTAAACGATGCCCTGGAATCTCTTCGTTTTATGGAAACCTGTGTTTAGAGTCTGAAAACGCCGATGTCTCTGACATAATTGCTGTAATTGTACCTTAAGGCAAGAATGCTTCATATTTATGTTATTCCCCTTGTATGAAATTCATAATTAAATTTCTGCTGTTTCAAACATGTTTGGGTTTAAGTAAAATATCTTATTACTTGCCTCTTTTCTTGAATTCTTAGCACAGGATGCTTTCTCAAGAAATGATTTGTGGACCCCACCCATTCCCCCAATGAAGCTCTTGTTAATTTGTGCGTCACCGTATCAATCAAACAAATTAGGAAATGAAAATTGTCCAATTTTGTATGTAGGTCTGGAAATATTTGAACAATACCTTTCTGTAGATTTTACATGCTCCGGAATCGGAGAACTTCCGGTAATCAAAAACCCCAAAGGTAAATCAATGTCTATGGGTCCTCTGATCAATTAAAACGGTAATCATCAAATTAAAACGAGTTAAATACACAAAGGATAGAGAAGATAAATGTATTGATATGTTCCTTTGAAAGCTATTTAATCACTTGTGCTAACACTGAAAAATGTTCTCATTGATTGTTTGAGTAGAAGCAACACATAATGAATTATTTTCAATACAGGTTAAGCTCTGTATACATTTAATCACTGTTTCTACAAATATGCTTTTGATAAAAGTAATGAATGGAATAATTACCGTACTGGAATAACATTTTTATTATATCTGGGGAAAATGGAAAATCTGGTTTGTTAAAAGCAACTATATAATACAAATGAAATATATATTTCATGGTGTCTGAATACGAAACTTTCGAGACAGGAGCTCTTTCGTATTTGGAGACAGAAACAGTTCATAGGAGGATAGGAGGGTAAAACTGGTATCAGACTGTTCCTGTTCATACATGGGGGTAACCCTCTAAGCTCTCTCCGTATCCAATTCTCCCATGGGCGATCGCAGTGCAAGGAATATATGTAATCGTAACTACTAAGCCATTCATCGCACAAATATTGGTCGAATAGATACAGTTTTTGAATATAACGACTGGATCCCTCAATAGTGGCAAGAGAAAAACGTATCTTTAACTAAAAATATCGTATTATATATAGGAATTCAGTTTGATATGTCGGTGAACAAATTCCAAGACAACATGCGGAAGAAAAAAAGTTCATGGCAAAACACAGGCGCAACACAAATGAAGTTAAAATGACAAACCCCCAGCTGGATATAAACGAACGAGAAACAAAAGGGAGGAAAAGTAGGAAAAGTTAACGAACCCCTTTGCCCGTTTTTGTATGGAAAGTAAATTTCAGTCTACAGTCAAACCTGATGAAACTGTAATACTGCTGAAGATGTATATATGAACTGAAGATTTAACTATTTATCCTCAAATTACTCATGCATGAAATGTAGGCCAATTTAACCTGGTTTTTTTCAGGACAAGTCTCATAATTATCCAATTTTTTTATACCCCCTCAATGCACATCTACCAACAAAATATTTTCATCTGTGAGTTTTATCATAAATTTCAAATCTAAATTTAAACACAGACTTCAACCTGATAACTCATTCTGAAAGGTACTTCAAAGTGCCATATTTTTATCGGGAATGTCCTAACTATCCAAGGTGCTTATAATGACAAACATAATTCTTCTGGCTGATCTTGTATCTAAAATCTGAATTTCAAATCAACATGAGACATCTATGTATGAAAAGCCGATCAAAGTAACACTAACTCTTACTATATCGTCGCTGGGCTTCCAAAATGTCATATGTCGAAAATTGGCAGTTTTGTGTTTTACTCATAGAAAGATTCAGCGGGTCTTATTTCATATCCTTACAAAATGTCATAGGCTTTATCCAATGAAATTCATTCTAAAAACACCTGTGACAAAATTTCCAACATTTATTGTTTAATTGTCTATGATTCCAAAATGTTGTATATTTTTCCAAAAACTTTGTTGACTGAAATAGAAGGCTTTTAGCAGATTGTATTCAATCGAAACAGTTCATTTGTACTAGAAACAACTTAACATTTCTTCCTTTTGAATCAGAGCATGCCATAAATAATATTATTGACATTGTTTTTCTGTACCTTTATACGACATTTTGTAATGCAGACATTAATCTTATACATTTTAGTTCTTCTTTAATTCGGGTATTATTCATTATTAATAGACCATTTGCCAGTTCTGCAATCAACAGAATGAATTTAGCAAAACCCAAAAGGGAGGTCACTTTTTGAAAAATCTCAAGGGGACAGAATGGTTCCCTGTTTGTGATAACTAACCAAATAATAAAACATTTTTAATCAAAAATTATGAAAGTTTAACCTTGAGCAGATGTTTAGTTAGCAACACAATTCAAAACCTAATCCCAAAAAGCGCTTACCATGCTTTCAAGTGCTACTTGTTTCAAGTAATAAAAATAAACAACTGTACTAACTTGAAATGTCTTCTCAGTGACTAAGAAAGTATTAAAAATTCGAAAATATGCTAACTTACTGCAGAATCTCATGAATATTGTGTAGTGAATTACTTTGTCCAAACTGGCTAAGCACGAAGACCGTACTTTAAAACAAATGTGCATGCTTAATGTTTGTTTGTCCGGTGTAGGAGTAACTTCCCTTTGAAGGTTTGACCAAAAAGCACAAAATTTGACTAAAACTGACAAGAACTTTAGTAACTGGCAAATCATCTATTATTGTTACAGAGCCTGTAAGTTTGATAGGATAAATGCAAACAGAAGGTGTTACAAATATTTGATTGCACTTAGCGCTGTAACTATAAAATTCAACTTTCAACTTGGTCAACGTTGTGAAATGTACAGGGGGAATAATAACCATGTGAAAATTTTGAAATCCCGCAATAAAAAATCGGAGGATAAACTGTCTTACTTGTAAGTCGGGTCGTTAGTTCGTATGTCTTGACGGTCGAATGCACGGTCAGCATATCTGTCTCATATATCGTACATCATCGATCTGCACCGAAGAGACATAAGTTGTCGAAATCACGAGCTTGACGTTAAGCTGGCATGCTATGTACATATATACGTATTATGTATCTTTTAAAAATATCTCTATATACTAAACCCCATCTAGTATTTAAAGATATATTTTCCAATAAATGCTACATAACATTTGTACACGATATGCTGACCTGAAGCCAAGTCCCTGATATCGAAACGCCTGTGACAGAAACACAATTTACAGTAACTTGGGTATTTAGTTAAACATTAGCGCCAGCCTTCTGCAGAAAGGGGGTCTTTTTCAGCGATATATCCTTAAGATATAATTACAGCGATTTTAATGTAGACATCGAATTATGGGTGGGTGGGGGATGGGGATGGATTTTGTGATGAACTGACGTTACTTCGTCTGTAGATCTTCAACCGTTCGTCTTCGCTTCGTCCACTTTGTAACTTACTCGTTTTCTTACTGTCTTTCACCAACAAAGAATCGTTTTAAGTCATAATTCTGCATATCGGCATAATATAAATGTTAATTTCTTTCAATGGGTTTATAAATGATTCATTCGGAAACTACAAAATGTTGTATGTGGTCAGCTTGGCACTAATTTTAAGGGTTAAAATGTCGTATGTCAGTTTCTGGCTTCATAATTAGACTTAGCGGTCCAAGTGATATTGTGCAAGCATCGGTATCGTGAATGTATACTTGATTTGGTTTTTCACACAGAAAGTATGGAAAATAAAAAAATTAAACCTATTTTTGCTTCTACTGAAAAGTTGCAAAATTGCATATATGACATATTGGAAGCCCAGCGACGATATGTAAATCAAACTGACCTAATTTTATCAGTCTCGCTCTTTGTCAATTTCCATGACACATCTACTGACAAAGTGGGAGATCCACTTAAAAAGATGTGCACGGTCGACATATACCCAGCCAAGATAACAGTGTGCAGGAGCATTTGACCATCATTCAATGTTAAATTTAGTCACAGTAATCCTTTCATGATACCTTCAAGAATATGGCCGGCAATTCCCCACCTCATAGTTTATCAGTGATTAACCTCATGTAAAATATATTCGAAGATCCTCTATTTTAACAAACAGTAACAATTGTCCTGGGATAGCCCGTTTTAAAAACGTCGTCCAACAGGTCGGTATCTCATCCAAGATGGTCGCCAGCGGAGAACACAGTATAACATTGGTCACTACGGAAACCCAGTCAAAGATTTTCTGTTCTCAAACCACCATGCTGGCTGGAACCAAACGTAAGCACACTATTCCATGGGCTGTGACCTTTAAATTAAGGTGTCCGGCAATTCCACGTCTTCAAAGATGGCCATCAGCGGAAAGCAAAGTATAACTTTGGCCACACGGAGCACGTATCCAAATATCTTGTTTTCAAATTTACCAAACCAATTAAAACCAAATGTAGTGAAGATCGAACTTAGATGGTCCCCTTAAATTTATATTCAACGGAACTGCACTTCATCCAAGGTTGATACCATTGAGAATTACAGTTTCCTAATGGACCCTTAAAACATTCCGATCTTTAATCATAGTTGTTACTGGGACCCTTTAACACAGAGGTTTCTTGGACTTTAACATAGAGGTTTCTTGGACTGTCTATGTAAGTCATGGTAAATGTTAGCGATACATGTTCTTGGGGTCTCTTGCTTATTACTGTATTCTGGCTAATTTTGTTTTATGTCAGAGTACCATAGACAGTAGAAAACTCATAATATTTTATTTAAGTAGTGTTTTTATAAATAAGTACTGTTGAAAACAGATATTCAAACATTTTCTTTTTCTTTTTTTTTAAATTCACACCTGATTTCGCACTTGTTCAATATACATCAAACTTAATTTTTATGTTTTAGCTGGGACAAAAAAGTTTTTCACACGTTTTGGACACCATATTTCTAAAACAACGGCAGTAGAATAACAAATAACGAACAAAACACAAGATTGCATAAATCAAATTCCAGAGACCAGGCAAAAACGAAAACAGCAGAAAACTAAAGACACTACACATCCACAAAACACACGAAAACCACAAATATAACACTCAAAACTACTAGTAAGTACTAACAATGTAAGCTCTAAAAAACAAAGTAACAACAGGTGCTCCGGAAGGGTAAACTTGTCCTGCCTTGTATACAGCACCTGTCACACAGTCATTCGGGCATTTATGGTTTTGAAAGGATCTTTGCTAATCGGTTGATATTATTTTCTAACCCGTAGACAAAAGCAATGAAAATCCGTGGTATGTGTTACTTCTGTATAGATTACAATGTACATGCTTTAGACTGAGGTGGTAAAATGTTTATTTTGGCTCAGATGGTGACTGCAAAACTAAAATAGACAGGAATTACAGGATAGTAAAATAGATTAGAATGTCATTGCCAAGAGTTTATAACGGTTGTGTATTGGCTGCATATCTGTTATTTGGTGTCATTATACTTATTATGGTGATATTTCAATGTTTATTGATGATTCATTAAAGCATATATTTTGTCATATCATTTTACAACCACAGGCACCAAAATCGTCAATTAATATAATTGTTCAGAACGAGTGCTTATTAAATATACATTGTGATTTTGTGCAATCAATATAGAGGCTGGGAAGGGGTTCTGAACCTGGCATCAAATGCCGAAGTTGCTGTTACTGCACATCAACATTTCGACAACTTAAGTCTTCAACTTTCATATTCCGAAATTATTTTTTTCAATCCCGAGTACAGAAAATGAAAAAGCAAATACTCAGATTCTCTCAAGGGTTGATTATCCAAAATCTCACTGAATTATAATTGTTTGATCTCTTCGTCTCGAAAAAAGGTCCACCTATTCATCCCTCAATAGCCCTTTCCACAAAGTGTTGTTATCATTTCCTGGATTGGAACTCTCCCATCAAATGGAGGTACAAACACTCTTTGCTTAAGGTAATCACTCGTACGGTTGGCTTATTAAGAAATAGATTATTGCAAGCGGGCTCTATGCGAATTAGGACATGGGCAGACCTTATATTTGTCAATATTTTATACCGAGCGATAGCATAGAGCCCAATTCCAATAGTGTAATCTATTTCAATTCCAATATATTTAACAAGCGTTTTGATCATTCGAAGCGGCTCTAAGAGGGCAATATTGGGTTTGACTAGATGTCAAAATATGCCGGGAAACTGCATACAAACACAATAATTAATGGACTTGAGAAATCTATACTCATTATTCTATTAATACAGGTTGCTTATAAGCTTATGAATTATACAAATAAGCTATTGTAAAAATATATAATACGGATATTTTAAAATTGAAGCGGGTATAAATGTGAACTGGTTGTATATCTGATTTATATGACTTCTTAGTTATGCTATGTTTGAAGCAAAAAAAAAAAGAAAAGAAAAGGAATAAAACTCATGTTTATAATTTAATTAACGCTAGAAATTAAAATTTTAATATCTAAATTGTAGAGCATGATATGCAACATACATACGATTTCATAACAACAACACATTCGTTGCTAGGTTACGATTATGTCAATTTCAGTTCGGAGTCTTAAATTCAGTAACTGTTGTAAATTTCTATTATTGTCATTTTTTCTGATGCAGCTTATGGGCGATTCACTATTTGAAACTTTATTTCACATGAATATTGAGTGAATATAATGTGAAACTGTACATTACGAATGTCCTTTTGTAAAACATACGCATGTGCTAAAAAAAAAATATTGTTGGAATTAGAACATAGCTTTGTTTCCAAAGCCAAAGAAGAGAGTCATATTAGAACAATACACAACTTAAACACTCAATACATTTTAATTATAGCAAAATTAGTGCAGTGTCACAGTAAACAATGATCTAGAAATCTAAATGTGAACAATGTTCAGGATGAACAACACTTGTCGTGTTGGTTTGATAACCGGACT
Source organism: Modiolus philippinarum (assembly GCA_002080025.1). Lineage (NCBI taxonomy): Eukaryota > Metazoa > Mollusca > Bivalvia > Mytilida > Modiolidae > Modiolus > Modiolus philippinarum. The sequence goes on from MJUU01071293.1 coordinate 31,370, forward strand.
TGTTTCATTGTAAATAAATGTTGAAACCGAAGAGCGGACCAAATGATTTTTCGTAAAGGCCTATAAGCAAATAACTTTTAAGGAGCAAGGTGCTGACAATTCAGAGGTACATATCTTTTGATATTAGTTTGACCTAGAAATACTTTCTGTCGAAATAAGGATACATAAAATAGATTGGAGTAATTACTGCTAATCAGTTAAATATGAATTGACCCAAGTCTTGATCACCAGATTACAAGCTGTTAATCAATGTTAAATACTAATCTGGTATATATTCATTTAATTCCTCTACATTGGTATTCAGCGTTAAATTCGATATTTGAGAAAAGATAGGGAAAATAGAGAACAATATCTGAAAGGCATGCAGGAAAAGGGCCGTGGAAAAGGGCATTTCGGTGTCCAGGCAACATACCAATATGTTGTTGGGATGTGTAAAGGAACAAAAGAAACTTTTTGAGACAAATTCAAAAGGGTATAGATTTAGAACTCATGCAAGGATTCGATTTTTTAGAATCTACTTTTTCTATTTATGTCGACTTAATATATCACGAGTTGTTTAAAATGTCAACTAAATGCAGGGCCTTACTTCATGACTTGATGCTCTTCAAATAGATTTCTAACTCTAGCAATGCGTTGCATAGATTCCAATAAGTGTATATTGATAAAAATAAAATGGAATTTTAATTAGGTAGTAATTTAGACATTGAATTGTGGAAAGAGGTTGCACTACTAAAAATACTAAAAATAAAACCAAAACCTAAACAATTACTAGCAACCTAAATTGAAAATAACAAGTTGTACAATATATATATATATATATATATATATAATCAAACAAAAGACAAAAGTGAACAGTACACAAATAATACAGTTAATATTTCAGCCCCTATCCGGGCCTTTTTCAAAACACAATAAAAATAAAATCAAACAAAAACTATGTACAAAAAAGTCTAACCAAAACAATAACAGCTACATTGTAGACGCTGGTTATCACAAATGTAATACGAGATGAATGCCCTGTCGGATCCAGTACGTCGGGAATTTTGGTGTTGTTGCTTTGTTTATAGATGTTTATACAAATAATTGTATGTTAGCAATCAATTAGCCTTACTTAGATTGCAGAATACTTACCAAGTACACACTTAGTCTGAACATTATTTGGAATGAATGAATATCTATAAACAGAAATACAGGCTTTTGGTTTAAAATACACTTTATTATAACCAAGACCAAGAGTAACCCCCTCAGTTTTGTCCTTGGCTATATTTGATATTACTGGTTATTCGGATTTCGTTTGGTTTTATGCATTTTAAACATTTTTGGAAATTACGGATTTCCTTTGTTTGGGTTTTAGTGCTGCTGATGAGGAATTAATTTTCGAAATACAGCTCATTATTGCAGTTGGAGTTAACATATGTGTTATGATCTCATGTTCATTTACTCCATATCCTTTCGTAAAAAATCACTTTCCACATTCTCTTGAGTAGTGAAACGTGTCACCCTAGACCACCCTTTTTCCATAGGGTCAATGTTAAATTTTTCATTAGTTTGTTGTGCACCCAACCGTGACTAATTAGCTCTTCATTTTCTTATGCTGTCGGTATCCATTTTCTTTGACATATCCGTAACCCTACTTCCAAGCGTCACGAATGTAGAGCACCGTGAGCGTAGCGAAATGGTGTGAGAGTGGTGGAACGCTTGGGGTGGGGCAACTCAGGTTCAGTCTTTCTTTTTGTCAGTCTAACCCATACATCTTACTATTGGTTTATCCTGCTTTATGTTCTTTTCTTGTGTTGTATTTCAATTCAGTCATTTTTTATCTTTTTTTGTCCAGTACTTCAATCTTTTCTATGTATTTTCTGTACTTGTGTTTAACATATAACTTTAACCCAACCGTTGCATTGGTATCGATTTATTTTTTGTGATACCCTTTACCCTTTGACTTTTGTCTCAGTTATCTCCCTTTGTTTTGTCTACTCTCTAGTCCAT
>MJUU01071296.1:16382-50653 GCA_002080025.1 Modiolus philippinarum
ATATGCGTAATGTTCTTGTCTAAGTAAATAAAGACTCATTGACGAACCGGGCACTTAAAGTTAGAAAACAATGGGGAAAATATAAGAAAAATATATACTAGAGTAATAGTCATTGTAAATAGTTAAAATGGGCTTAGAGAATTGTGTGCTTAAAGCATTTTCTTAATACTTTCTAACTGAAAGGCTAGATAATACTTTCTAACTGAAAGGCTAGATAATCAATCAGTAGTACGAACTTTTAGTGAGTTCTCTGTGAGAAATTAAAATAAAATACTACAAAGTATCAAATATAAAAATGTAGATGAATTGATTATTCACTTCAGTACATAAAAACAACAAATTAGATTCCATTACAAGTGACCCGTATTGTATAAAATTAAAATCAAGCAAACATATTCTTGTGTATCAGGTATAAGTACACGAAAGGTTAAAGGATATTTTCAGATTGTTTTATGGTTATTTATAAACGTACAGCTAAGTCATTGGGTATTTTGTAAACAAAAGAAACATATCGAGATGTCCGGGATTTAATATACCGTTGCTTAATTTTCAACTGGGTGGAAGGGGAGACATAGAAGCATCAAAATAATTAAATAATAAATAATTCTAGTCCAATAAGAAGAACTTATGAAATTTATAGAACTTTTACCACACAAATACATTTTTACATTTCTTTGTAAAAATAAATATAATAGATCAGGATTTCAAGATCAAAGACCAAATTATATTCATTTTATTCAATTGAATATTGTTGAGATTATTTTAATTTTAGAATGTAAGAGTTTTGGTCACTAAAATGAACAAAATATGACGGGATGTGTATGCAAGTACTCAACAACTTTCTTCCTAGGTGGAGGTCATTAGTAAAATACACAACATGATCATGCCGAAACATACGTATACCCCTTCCTGAAGCAAAAAAGGCAAGTTGAACATATATACAATTTGGCAAATAAAAATAAACAAAAGAACGTGATATTTAGTCACAAATATATAATACGGCGAGTTTAGTTATAATGTAAGATCATACAAGTAAGATAATAGTTCCACTCTTCGGCTAGTACTGTCTGTACGTGTAATGAAGAGAGTTAACTCGCGTATATCATTCATATTACGTATCTTCTGGACTCTAGCGTAACTGTCACGTTTCACATATATAGAACCATCCTGGGTCCAGAAGGAGTCAATTGTGCGCCTTTTGTGTAAAATGTTAAGCTCTCTGAGTAGGCCATATCTAAACTTGGTTAAATTCTCTGTTATAAAAATGTTACTACCCTTTAGGCGTTTTTTATTTGAGTACACTAATTGTCTTTTCCTGTAAGACAGAAACCGTACAATAACAGAAATTTTACCATCTTTAGCCTCCCCAATTGGATATGTTTTACCTATATCAGCCATGTTAATATCAAGTTTCAGTTTGTTCTTGCATATGTCAAGAACAAGAGAGTCAGTATCTACAGAATGTAATTTGTCATCGCCAGTGGAAGGATAATTAACATTATTAAAGCGTAAGCTGTTCCTTCTCGAGTATTGTTCTTGTTCTTCAGACTTGATTTCAATAGATTCAATTTGGGATTTGAGATCTTGAATCTCTTTTGCTTGTTCCGCAACTTTAGCTACTAAACTTTGCTCAATGTCACACATCTTTAACTTGACCTGACAGTTAATAACTGAAATAATTTGTGGTTCTATCTCTTTCAGTACCCTCTCAGCTATCAGTGGAACTAAGTTGTTAATAAACTGAGGGTTTTTTAGAGTAGCACAGACAACATCAGATAGTTGGAATACAGTTTCTTGTTGAACTTCTTGTTGGACTTGTTGTTGGTCTTGGGGTAAAGTTGATGAGAAGGAATCATCGTGTGTTTCTGAATTATCGTTTGATTTGTTTAATCTGGCTTGTTTTTCAGGTTGCAGAAGCGTCGGAGAAATATAACTTTGGCTTGGTTGGTCCCTTTTGAAACCCGATGTTTGGCTTTTTACAGGTGTCGATGTCTATTTAGATGTCGCCATATTTGTTTACAACTCACCGTGTTCAAGTTTAAATTATCATAAACTCAATACAAGGAATTATCCTACATAACTTGAAATTCACAAAGTAAAGTCAAATGTCCAATGACATTTTATATAACAGTTTCCGACACCAATAAAGATTTTACAACACCTTTAAACCCTTATTATTTTGCGCTCAAAATATCATGTCCTCACATACTCAAGGGCAGATAATCGTAGTCTTAGCTTGAAGACATGAAATAAGTATTTTAAAGATATAAAAAGTATTTAAAGCTCCCAATACGTCTTGATCTTTGTAAAAATTTGACAACTTTGGTCTGAGAACTTTGGCTGTCATACCTGTTTGAACGTACATAATACCTCCTTAAATGCTACAAATTTAAATACCAAGGGTACTATGACAATGCCTTATGCAGCTATCACCCCACGTGTTTAAAATTATCTGGTTTTACTAAATAAAGGGAAAGGAATTTTAAATGCTTTCGTTTCAATTACGCCGGCCCGCAAATCTATGATTTATTATCTGCCGGGCAACACTTAAACTAAAAAGACTGCAGGACTGCAGGTCACTTCAATGACATATTTTAGCTGCGATCAATGTTACTCATTATGTTTGTCAAGAATACCGCTTAAGTGCACGCTAGGGGCTTTCTTGATCTCGCTTTAGGGGATGAATATATGTTCACCTCTTGTTGAAGACCCTCAGGCGACATCAAGATGTAGACAGGAATAAAAGCTCTGTCCTTGATTGACTGGAGATTTCGGTGTATCGTGTGCGTTTTTGTCACATGTACATTAACTCCATATCCTTTCATATTTTTCTGCAATTCATTTGTTTATGCGCATATGCAGAAAGTAAATTCACAGTAACTTCGGTATTTACTTATTTGTAATAAAAAGCAAATATTCTTCTCTAATATCAATTTACAAAAATCATTGTTCCTGGACTTGCGATGACATGATTAAGGCACTGAATGTAACAATATTTTTGTTCGTTTTTGCAACATCGTTTATCAGCAGGTCATTCTAATTCCCATGGAATACAGTCTGTGCATCTCTCATTGCAGATCTTTTTCTGTTCTGTCACGGTCGGAATTTATGAAAAATAAAAATTGAACCGTAAAAAACGGTAATTAACTTATTCCAATTTTTAAAGGTAACAGCAGTATATCTACCATATCCTTACTTTTGACTGTTTAACTATGTCGACCACAGTTACACACAAGAACTGAAACTAAATAAAGCAAACAATGATTCTAAATATCGCCCATTTCTCGATCTTACTATCATCGTTGATTCCGGTAGATTTATATCTAAAATTTATGATAAAAGGAATGATTTTGATTTTACTATTACTTATTTCCCTTTTCTTGACAGCGACGTTCCTGGAGCCCCATCAAACGAAATCCAGCTTTTACAACAAGGTTACAGATTCCATAAATTTTTAACAGTAACTTCAGTCTTTCGTTATTTGTTACACACATTTAAGATGTTATATAGTAGATAAGAACATTTGATATCTAAATTTTGCGGTGACTTGCAAACAGCTTATTACTATGGGCATTTTTCATTCTACCCTTGCTTTTACAATAAAGTTGTTAAAATATGTCAAAACCTGATAAGAAATCCAGAAAAAAATATAGGACTAATCTTACATTCTTTAAGTGATAGGGAATATTGTAAGGATATTCTACATAATCCCATTCAATTGGCTTTGGGATCCAATATTCTGAAAACTTTACAGGTATAATACTGTCCTTTCACTGATACTGCCGATGTCTACCGAAATCCATGATGATTCTTTGAAAACTCTTCGGGAAGTTTTTAATTTGATTTTCCTTCCCTAGTGTGACGGTGTTTTACCAGCCAACAAGCCTCCAGCCGACGCCAGGAAATGTGCTATATGTCCTCGCCTCGACCAGGAAAACACTGTTAAATCTAATGTCAATGGCAGGAAATTTACCATCCAATTCTCCATTGACATCTCATGAAAAACTCCCAGCCTGGTTTATTTGATTTTCTGAAGTTAGCAAGGCTGTGGAATTCAGTACATTGGCGAAACTGGTCGTCCATTTCACCGACGTATCCAGGAGCATTTGTATCGTATTCGATTTCTAAAAAAGTTTAGATCATATATATACCAACACTGTGCAATCTAGAATCATGATGAGAAATATATCAAAATTCAACCATTAGAAATTGTGGAAAAATCCCCTGATCAATCAAAGAGAGAATTTATAAGATACAGAAGAGAATGTGAACTGCTTTGGATTAAAAAAACTACTGACAGCTTATCCACTAGGTTTAAATGACAACATCATGGGTCAGGGAAACATTTCTCAGTGCGCTTCTATTGACATCATGGGTATTTCTTCTCGAAATTACGCCTATTGGGATGAAAAAACGTTAACCCAACAACATTATAAGGATACAGAAATGCTGTTACAGAAATGTTAAGTTCCACCTAAATATAACACCTTGCCTAACATGTACTGGATTCCTAAGCTTCACAAAAATCCTATACTACTAATTTATCCATCCATTACTTGTATAAAGGAGTTGGTTATTAAATACTGTGAACAAACTTATCAAAACTCTGGTGTAAATTACTTTTGGAGTGTTAAAAATTCAATTGAAGTTTTGGATAAATTACAATCTATTGAAAGACCAGTCGACAGTTATGATTTTTCCACTCTTCCGCATAAGTTGATTAAGTCAAATTGGGACAACTTATTACATGGTCTTATAAATTTTCTGGCCTGCAGTTCATTTGTTCTAACAAAAAGCAAGGATTCTTCACTAATACTATATACAATAATTATTGTTCCTGGACATGTAATGACATGATTAATGCACTAAATCTTTTGCTGGGCAACATTTTTGTTCGTTTTGGCAACGCTATTTATAAACAGATCATAGGTATTACCATGGTACAAATTGTGCACTGCTCATTGCATATCTTTTTCTGTTCTGTTACGAACGAGAATTCATGAAAAAACTTCAAAACTGAACCATACAAAACAGTGATAATCCTATTTCTATTTTCAATAATCACCGCGTGTATATTGGCGATATCCTTACTACTGACGATCCCCAGTTAATAGATTTTGTAGACATGATTTACCCACAAGAGCTGAAATTAATTAAAGCTAACAATGATTCCAAATACTGCCCTTTTCTAGATCTAACTATCATTATTAACTAAAATATATGATAAAAGGGATGATTTTGATTTCACTATAACTAACTTCCCTTTCTTGACGGCGACGTTCCCCAAGCTCCATCGTACGGGGTGTATATTTCTCAACCAGTCAATTCGCACGTGTTTGTTCTACTCTTGACGAATTTAATGAACGTAACCTTACTATCACAGCAAAACCTTTACAACAGGGTTACAGATTTCATAAGTTGTTGAATACCTTTAAGAAGTCTTATAACAGATATGAATATTTAATATCTAAATATAGCGTTACTCGAAAACAGCTTATTACTAAGGATATTTCTAATCCCTGTTTTTACGGTAATGCTAGAAACTAATTAAAAATCGAGAAAAACTGGGACGTAACTTACAATCTTTGCGTAAAAGGGGATATTGACATGATACTCTGCTTGCATCCGTTATATTAGCTTTGAGATCTAGTGACCTGAAAAATTAACATACATACTGGCCTCTCACTGATACTGCTAATGTCTACTGATATAAATGATGATTCTTGACTAAATCCTGCGGGAATTTTTGAGTTTGATTTTTCTTCCGTAGTGCGACAGTGTTCTACCAGCAGACTAGGCTCCTTTAGCTAGCCGGTAGATTAGTGGCGAGCACCCCTTGACCCATCTTTCAAAATTACGTATTGTCATATTCTCTCCTTTCAAGATTGTAGTCATTGAGTTAGTAGTCTACCTGTATTGGGTTTTATTCGTATGTTTACTATACTATAGGGAAACCAGACGGATAAAGGGGAGGTTTTGGTACCCATAAACCGGTTTAACCCTCTCGCTGGCTTTTGCTAGTGCCGGTACCAAGTCCGGCTGTCCCTAGTTCCTATCGTTGTTTATGTTTGTCTTTTGTCTTGTTTGTGTTTTTCCTGTGTAGTTTCCTAACAGATTGTGGCATGTAATTATAATTTTCAGCCATTGTAGGTGTTTCCTGTTGTCCCTTTTATTTCCTTTAGCTAGCTTGAGAGCACTCTTTGAGTCATCTTTCTAAATAACGTTTTGTATATTCTTTCCCTCTTAAGATTGTGGTTTTGGAGTCTACCTGTATTGGGTTTTATTTGTATGTTTATTATACTTTATATAATCTTTCTTGTGCTGGCTCCAAGTCCGCCTATGTCGTTATTCTTTTTAAATAGGGGTTTTCTTGTGCAATTCCCTGGTAAACTTTTAAAAATCGGATTGTAATTTCAGGCCATTGTAAGTTTTTCGTGTTATATTCTCTATATTAATTATGGGTAAGTAATGATAATCTATATGTAAACTCCTTGTACCTGTCTGACTGTTTAGCATAACCTATCAATTGGGAAAGAGTAACGCCGTATGAAGGACTATGCAGGAGCAAAAGGGATGTCACTGCTCTGAAATTGAAAATCAGAATTAGGATGAAGATATTTGAACACATATCTATGGTTTGTCATATGGTCTTATTATATGTCGTATTACTATGTCAATTTCGATAAGGAGTCTCAATACCCATAGATGATGAGTTTAACATTCCGATCTGAAATCGTTACTAAGAGTGTATTTAATATATTTGCAAACTATTTTAAATCGCCGGATATGTATACAAAATATAGCCAGTCTGTTACTTACTCTACCGGTACACCTGATCTCACCCATGGTTTTTTATTGGGTCCGTGTTGTTCATCTGTATGTGTGTCTTCATTTTTCTTTTCTGTCCCGTACTCAAGTGGTGTCCTTTTTCTTATTGTGTCTGATAGATTGTTCGTTCTTTTGGTTGACGGTTCGGTTCTCACTTATTTCACCGTGCTTATAAAAATTCTATCTTCAAACGTTTTGACAAAAGTTTATTGAAGATATAATTCGAACAAATAAACAATAAATTCACGTGAAATGCGTGCTGGAATAAGTAAGGTTGCAGCAAGCAAATATTGGACACAATTAGATGGAGGATAGTCAGATTATAATTGGGAAAGCCTTTTAGCGAACCCTCAAGGCTAAAACATTTATAATCCCTGTACAACAAAATTTGAGAGGGATACTGAAATGAATGTTTTCAGTATCGAAAAAAAAAGAAATTTCAAAGTTAACGATTTTTTTTCTATTTCGTTAAATTCCTTTTTTCAAACATCCGAAAAACTGTTTTCGTAAATATCAAACAACCTGCGTATCTTCAAAAGATTTCTATTTTAACAAAAGAGGCATTGGCTTGTATATGTTTGTAATTTGGACAGGCATTGCATACTTATGAGACTTTTTCTTCTATGTGTTTGGACTAAGCGAAATTAGGATTAGTTATTTTAAACTTGTCAAACTTCAAATAAATCGTAAGGGTATTTTTATATTTACCCTCGAAGTATGAATTCCTGGAATTTGGTTTAGTAACTAAAAGTTTTCATTTTACTCCAATATTTTTCAGAATAAATATACTATGAACAATAATATTATAGTGGCACTGCAAAAGATAAACGGATAAAAGCCCCAATCCCCTCTCCCATTAAGAGTTATCAAGGTTGCAACACGCAAACATTTTTGCAATCATTTTTGTAAAACCACGACAGTAGAATACCGAAGGAATGAGGGTTTTTAATTACAAAAAAAAACAACTATTTTTGTTTGGGAAAGAGTTGGATTGCCTTTTCTTCCAAATAATGGTTTCACGGCTATTATGATGAACACCACTTTCTTTCATGGGCTTGACCTGTAGAACCTATACTTTCCCCTTTCAAGTTCAGATTTAACAAAACAATTTTTTTTTAAATATTTTGAGTGACATTTGGTAGATAAAAATCTGTTTAACGCAATGACAGAAATATAATTTATGTTGGCAATCTATACAACTGAAAAAGAAAACCAACGTTAAGTCAAAAAGAAATCTAACACCCAAAATTTCAGTTGTGCAGATGTCCATTATTACTACTAAAGTCTCATAAGTCAAGTTAAAAATCGATGAAACCTGAAGATTAAATGATACATAATTTCAGTGAACAGATAAAATTCAATTTTCAGGTTATGTAAAATGTATCCTAGTTTTTTTTTATGAATTATAAGATTACAATATAACGTAAACATAGATAATGGGCGAATTACAAAGATCGCCTCCTTATGGTACATTGACAAAGTAACCAAATTGTGCCTGGATATTGACTTACAATCAGAGTTGAATGCATAATCCTACCATATAGTGACTGACAACTGAACCCTTTCAAAAACCTCTATGTAAATCACTCATAAGTAAAATTTAAGTCAAAGTGATCTAATTTTATTGGATGCTGACCTATCATCAAAGATGAATTTATATGCAAGGTTACATTATCTTACCATGTAGAGTGACTGATATCTGAACTCACCCATACTGTTTATGTTATGTCCTCATGTAACACAATTAATTGTGTCTGAGTGTTTGCAATAAAATCTTGAAATCTTGAAATCATAAACTTTAATGTAAATCAATCAAGACGAAAATATGAGTCAAAGTGGATTAATTTTGCTTGGATTCGCCTGGATGCTGACCTAACATGAGAGGTCTGTGCAAGGTTATATGATTCTACCACGTTTAGTGACTGAGATATGAACTTGTCCGAAAACTTGGATATGAATATATTAAGCATAAAATATAGGTCAAAGTGACCTTTTTTGCCTTGATGCTGATCTTCAATCAGAGATGCTTGCGCATAGAAGGTTAAATGATTATATTATGCATACTGAACGAGATATGAACTTGGATATACACTTGAAGGGAAGCCAAGCAAGCGGCAAATATACGTCAGAGACCGATTTTTTTGAGGCTGTCAGTCACCCCAAGATGCAACTGCATGTAAAGGTTGAAGATCCTACCATGCATAGTTGCAGACATATATGCCCAAAGGCGGACGCTAATAAGGACGTAGACGCAGAGCGGTTGTGGGGGTAATCCAATAGTTCCCCTCAACTTGATGTAGAACCTTAGATGTCGTTAAAATAAACTAGTAAAGGTCTTGTGTGTATATTGTTACATGTAATGATTGAAAGATAAACTTTGATAGTGAAATACATTTTACGAAAGGATAATGATGGCTAGAAGTCAGTTTCTATGTACAGAACTAAAAAACAAAGTTTTTTTTTCAATTTGTTTGCCACAGATGTCCACTTTGACAACTAAAGGCTCCTCAGTGCAGGTTTGATCAAAACATATAAAAGATGAACCATCGCAAGAAGTATAAAATTTGACAGGTGCAAAAAAGCCGAATGAAATACAATCTACAGGACAGTTGACAGGAGCAAAAAGAGCCGAATGAAATACAATCTAAACGAAAAGCTTAAATATATTCATGTAAAAGATTTGCACGAGTGGGAGTCTTTTTCTCAGTTTTTTTTATACTTCGTCATTATTTTGTTGGTCATCAATTGACCTGTGTCAAAGATTTGTGTAAAAAAAGAACTCACGTGTGGCATTTGATGATAATAATTTGAACTGGACACTGGTTTTAATTGACAGTACATTTGTGTGAGAATTTGTAATATCTTCCAGTTTATTTCTGAAGAACGAAATTTATGGACAAAAATGTGTGGGAAAAGACATTCTTTTTTCTGAAATACCGAACATTTGTTTAACAATGCACTTATGTATAAAGTCTTCATTGTTCTATTCATCTAAAATCGTTGTTTTAATGAACTACGTGTAGCAGTAGATAGCCGCCGTTCTCAGTGTTTTATATGAGATCTGGTTTTGACAAATGTGACAAAAGATGCCAATTCTGTTTGTTCTGAACACTGATTTCGACGACCAAAAAAGGGTTTGACAAAAGATGACATCGGTGTTAGTACAGTTTGCCAGTTAAAATTATATTTGAGGAAAACCCTGTACCCAGAGTAAACAAAGAACATTTATGTGTGGCGTTGTTCGATATTTGGCAATGATTTCTGCTCCAAACGGTGCTAAAGACCGTCTTGAATTTACATTTAGGTATGAGCAGAGCTAAATGTTAATGACCTCATGGTGACTTCAAGATGAAGAACCACAGAAACAAGTGTTGTTCCGTTGCTTGGTCTAACAATGTATTTGTAGTGACTCTATCATGTACACTTCCTGTTAGTCCCCGAAGGTATTCACCAGCCCAATAGTCAGTACTTCGGTGCTGATCGGAAAGCCGATTATATTTGGAACCTCAAAATATCTATTTTTTTGTAAATTTAGTTGACACTATGGAGTATCTCCCTCACGCAAAGCTCTGTCCTTGATTGATTTTGCTTTTCTATTTAGATCATATTTGGTAATTTGTTCTCTGTCAGTTTTTAAACATTTTTGACTTGATAGTCTTCCAAACATTTAGATTTTATCTGCACTGAAGAGACATAAGTTGTCGAAATGCGCATATGCAGAATCAAAATTCACAGGAACTTCGGTACTTAGTTATTCCTTTCGTTGTTAGTTTATTCTTTCCGTTTGTTTAAAAAAACTGTTTTGAACAACAGAGCATATGTATCAGAATACCTATTATTTCAATTTATTCTGTACACTTATGTTCACAGATCACACATGTTAATTCCGGTTTAAATAGGATTTAACACTGTGGGTGCCTTAGTTATAAATATCGTCTTTTTTTAATTTCCGTTCCTACTTACTGTCTCGGTTCCTTGTTTTTCTGTGTTCCGATTTTAGCTATGTCTATTGACTTTCATTTTTGCAATTATCGCATCCCTATCCTACTATTGATTCTGCTATATTATTAATCGTGATGTTCATTCCAAAGTTTGCTTTCGGAAAAGCAAAAATTCTTGTGTTTATTTCACACCTTCATTTTCACACACTCAAGTGTATCTTAAACCTATTGAATGGAGCAAAGGTGTTTTATATCATTCGTTTTTATTAAAAACAAAAACAAAAAAAAAAACAATGACCTCTTGAAAAATTAAATATTCAACTAGATTTTCTGCAGATTTTATTACATCACACTGTATAATAATGCTAAGTAACAAAAATCGAACTTTTTTTTGTTTGAGGTAATGGGTACTGCAGAAAACTCTCAAATGTATCCCCCTTTTCCCCAAAGCTAAACTGTGCAGAAAGTCCGATAAAGTCTTTTTTAATTTTGCTCACAAATGTATCCCTTGCAAATTGTTGCATGTAATTATAATTTTCAGCCATTGATGGTGTTTCCTGTTATCCATTTTTAACATCTGTTTTTGTGACAGTATCAAAACATCAACATAAAGAAACAAATTTAATAAAAACATAGACAAGCTTTGAAACTCGCAGCGTGTAGTTTTCTTTTCATTGTAATAACACCATGCCAGCATGTGAAACAGGTGGTACTTGTATACATGAAACTTGCTCACTTTCGTCTTCAAGGTCAATAGTAAATAAGTCTTCCAGCAGTGTGTCCATTTGGCTTTGCTTCAACTCCTGCTACATGAATGAAAGGTCTAACCTACATACTGTGAGAATATACTAGAAGTCCAAATTCCATGGCTATGCTTACAATAAATCTAGAAGTTGCGAATACCCAAAATAGTAGTCTGATTAATAAAAGACACGAGGTTAACTCCTGAGAGAATAATTTTACTACGAAAGGGATTTGTTAACAACCACCTACCCATATAAGTGCAGTTCCATATAAAATTCAGAATATTTTACAATAGGAGTGACACATATGAAATCTTATTTTCAGAGTTTTGTTTTTATCTGCATGTCTTTTCATAAGCAAAAAGAGTTTTTTTTGCAAAAGTGTTTGTCATTAAGTTACAATAGCATTTATACTCTTTATAGTTTTTTTAAATATAAGCGAAGTGTCTCCCCTGTTGTAGTACATTATACATATAAACATTTCAAAAAGGGAAAAGGGGTTAAGCATTTTATGAATTTGGTCCTCAAATATACACAATTGCATAATTAAATAGCTGTAAATTTCAGATACCTATTGGCTGAAAAAACTCAAACATGTCAAAATTAACATAGAATAATAGGGAGAATTTTCCTGTCAAATCCCGTCTTTCGACGGTATAATTCATTTTATGTAATTTATTACTTGAAAATGATGTTAGTAAATTTAAAAAAATGGGTATTTTTTTTTAACTTGAAAAACAACACGAAAATATTAATCATTAGTATTTTTGTTTGCGAGACAAGGATTATCCCCGTAGGGCGAATCTGATATGGACCTGATAATTCTTGACGAGCGAACAAAAATACTAATATTTTTTTATCGGTAATTCCACAATGGAATACAAACTAGATTACTTTTTTGTTAAGTTATTTCCTTTTTTACGTTTTATCTTGCAACAACTTTCTTTCATAAGTGATTACTATGCACTATTTTTGTCGAATTTTTATGCATGACGCGGTCTTACGTGGCGTCATCCCATTCATTCAAATGCATGGTGACGGTTACGCTAAGGAACGAAGGAAGGGACGTCTATTGGAAGTAATCAATGAAAATGTCACATTGAAACAAAACTAAGGATCAAATTATAGTGTGATTAGGTAGGTTGAAACTATTTGACAAATGTATTGATGTTTTGGGTTATTCAAAAGGAAATTGTGCATATTGCAATGTCCTCAATGGAACTGTCAAGGTGTCATGGCGTCAATTCAGTTGTCATAATGTTACTCTTGTTTTGAGGACATAAGAGAGTTGTCCCCACTCCTGTCACTGTATTTTATTTATACCCCATCACTTGTCAATACAGTTCTGTCCCTGTGCCATATTTCCCTTTTAAGATCCCGTCCAGAGTTGAAGTCCCCCCATTCTGTCTCAGTTCTCCATCGCCTAGTTTTTCTCCTGTCTTTGTCAAGTTTCAATAAGCCCACCGTCTCTTTGCAATGATTTACTATTACTATGGACAAACTCACCAATCCGAGATTTGTTAGAAGTATTGACAGTGCCGGAGGTTGTGTTTTTGTTGTTGTTGTTTGGGGAGGGGGTAGGGATTACCATTATTTTGGAAAATCGTTTTTATTTTAGGAAGAATTTTTCAGATACTCTCCGGATACTGTGTATGCGTTGCATTTAATTGTAATTGTAACACTGCTTAGTGTCTGGGTAGATCTGATTCAGCACAACATTTGATTATTGATATCATGTTTTTTTATCAAGATTACATGATCATTTGTTTTTATGTTAAAGATCATTGACATTTATTTCTACGCAAAAGGTGTAGATAATTTTTTTGTTGCACGTTTATGTTTTGTTTTAATTAATTTTTTTCAGTTGAGCTAGTTTTTTCCACAACGATTCACGTGATTTTTTCTCTTTGACCACTGAAGTGCGATTGGTCAAAAAATAAAATTAGTCCTTCCGCAACATGTTCGCGCATGCAAAATGATCTATAGCTGATAATTTTTAGTATCACTTGTTGCTGGTCGTCTTGCCATGGATACAAGTATTACGATGTAGTAGAGACCAAAGGATACTCTCCCAAAATACCGATAAAGAAAATTAATTTCACCAGATTTTTTTTTAGATAGAACTGTACTTAAACTGTTAAAATATAGTTTTTAAATGTTGGAAAAAAATGTGTAATGTATACATCAAAATGTAGAGTAAAGTGATCTTATAATTAAAACATGGTACGTTTTCTATCCGGCCAATATTATAGTTGCGTTCAATAAGCTGACTTCGTGTTGTCTTCGTGGATTAAAACATTTTATAGAAAGAAATTCAAATTGAAAGGACTGCCGGCGCCGCGAGTGTTGAATACTCTGGAAAAGGGCAAAAATTGGTAGGGGCAAAATAGAGCATTTTATACGACACCGTGTACGTCTGTTTTTAAAGCGACTAATGCAGAAGATCTTTATACTGCATTTCGCGTGGCGTGTCTCGACATAGTTTGCCAACAGTGAATCGAGGAGAGCCTTTCTGTATTATGACCAACTATCCGCGTAGAAAGGACAAGTTCCTATACACCATCCGGGGAAGCGTTCTGCGGTTTTGAAGGCGGTGCCCCTGTAACCAGTTTAGATAAAACACACATACACACACATCTGTATTTAAGCAAAGTCTGATTATCTAATTTTCGCAGAGTTGACAGTCTTCAATAATTTGTTTTTATATAGTTTTCTCTCGTGTCTTTGATCCTTTAATATGCTAATTTAAATTTATGCCATTTATAATATAGTAGCATTGAATGAATCAGATGGTTAGATAAAAAAGAAGCTGTTTAGTTTTAATCGAAACTTTTTCGCTTCCTCGCAATCTTACTTTCAAGTGAGTATTACAGGTGAAATTAAGGATTTACATACCGGTAAATCAAAGTTATTTAAATTTCCATACATAGTGATTGGAATAAAAAGAAACTTGTCATTTCGGTTAATTTATATACCTACGTTCTGAATGGCAGAAGCAGTCATTTCAATTTTGGAAAATAATTGAAACAATATGATACCACTGGCAATGAACCCAACAATTGAAGAGACCACGACGTATGTTATGCCTAAAACACAAAATTTTTAAAGGTGAGGAAAAATGTTGATTTAAATATATCTGAAACAAGAATACATTTAAAATCACATTTTCATACTTCAATTTTAAGTTCCTCAAGAGTAACCGGGTTGGGGTGATGGCTTCCTATAAAAGGTAGATATGGATGTGCGGTAAAAGGGATCTGTTTTTTTTCATGTCAGGAATATAGTTTTGGGTGAAAAATATATCAATATTTCTGTATTCTACATAGGAAATATCATAGGGATGTAAATTATAACATCCAATATATAACCGCATAATAAATCTTCAGATAAGAAAGATGACATTAGTTATATGATCTTTTCACTGTTCAAAAATATATGAATAGGTTTCAAAATGTCATGCAATAAATGAAAGCAGTTTCCCTTTTTGGACCGGCTAAATAAATGAAAAGGGTTGGTTTAAACTGTACTGTACGCACCACGGTATCAAAAAATTTGATTAATGACCCCAAGCCCCACCCCCTTGTCAAGAGTATCACTAATCTTGTTGATTTGTGATTGGTGTTTTTCTCACATTTATAACCAAAATATTACAACTATATTATACATAGCATTGCCACGACTTATGACCATAAGCAGAAACTATGATTTATAGTAACTTCGGTATTTTTATTATATATTACTACCGTGTCTCTCTGGTGAATTGTTAGTCCCCGAAGGAGGTATTCACCATCTCAGTAGTCTTCTGTGTTGACCTGCAAACCATTTTTCCCTCTTTTTAGGGGGCATTTAAAGCTTAGGAGTATATACCCGTGCATAGCTCTGTTCTTAGCTAAGGAGTATCTACCCTCTACATAGCTCTTTTCTTAGCTAATTGTCATTTTATTTAGATTCTTTTTCAGCTAGATTCACTTCTTCCCGGATTTGACTACCGACTTTGACATTTTCCCGGATTGAATCACTCACAAGGAGCTGTTAACAGAGCAGGACATGCTTATCCTTCCGGAGCACCTGATGCCACTCTCAGTTTCACTGGAGTTCACACTGTGAGTGCCTTTGTTTTGAATGTTGTATTTTCTGTTTCTGTGCTTTGTATCTGTCTAACTTCATTTTTTTGTGTCTAACGTCATTGTTTTCTGTGTTCTCGTTTTTGCCATGCCTTTGGACTTCGATTTTTTTTTTTAAATTTCACTCCTTTGTTCCTTCGGTATTCTACTGTCGTTGTTTTTAGCTATGTGTTCTCCATCAGGTCTTACACATATTTCGGTTCTTTGTCTTCCAAATGTTTAAATTTTGTCTGCTCTGAAAAGAAATAAATTGTCGCCATATGCAGAAACTAAAATCGTCAGTAACTTCGGTAATTTATGGAAATTATAACTATAGTTTCTTCCTTCCCTATAACAGTACAAATTCAATCTAAGCTTACTTATACCTGTCATATCCATTGTTGATATTTCTGTTGTCAAACGGGTTGATGATACTAAAACAAATAATCAAAACCAAAACCAGATCAAATTCTTATTAAAACAGCCAAAAAAGCCAACACTTAAAGTAACAACGATTTCAAATCAATACTACAGTAATGAAATAAAACATATGGTAATAGTTCCAAGCCAACGTTGTTTACTTACATACTAACTGATTGTTCTCACTTACCTTTTTACCGGGACAGACGATTTGGTTTCAAAAATTCGTCAAGCCATCGCAAAAAAAAAAACCTAAATACATTTTTATGATTTTATCGTTGTGGCTATTTCATGTTCAAAAATGATAACCTAGATAGTAGCGTTTCTTTATACATTTTCATGTCATTGTGCAAATTAAAATTTGCGAGGTATCGCCTCAACTTTAGGTAAAATGAATTACTTTAAATCAATTCTTTTTCTAAAGGATAGTTTCTGCAGATGACATTTTAAATAATTTTCCTTCAAAACTAAAAAAAACAAAAAGTAGGTGCAAAATCACCGTAAAAGTTGAAAACCGCAACGGTCTTGACTTATTATTATTGCAGAACACATCCAAAGTATAAACAAACTCTATAATTTATTTTTCAAGCTATCCTCTCATATAATCATCTTCCATATATTTTCTAATGTAAATTCCTAAAATTTTCAATTTCAGTTTTTGGGCTAAAACATTGTAAAATGCACGATGACCTCCAAATTTTATTTTATATTTTGAACAACAATACAATTATGTTTCTAAACAGAAAATTTCCCAAAACTCTATTATAGGAAAATAATACCCTGCATACACCTTAAGGCACACAAATGTTAGTAAAGTATCGAAGTATCCTAGTACTTAGCATCAGCTAAATATGGTCATGTTAGTGTGCCTGTTCTAGGCCAGGCTAACTCTATCTGTAGTCTGTGTCTGTTTGGAGCCACTAAAGTGTGCATATCTGAAGTCAGATATAAGTCTTAGATTGAATCGACATAAATGAATATGTTAATTATTGGCTTGTCCTTGTCTTCTTATAAAATGTTGTGTCTTGATACAAATGTATTTGGGTTATTGTATTTGGTATGTTTCCATTGATTTATTCACTTTTTTTACTTTTTCGAGGGTCATTTAGGGCTTGCTATATGGTGTGAATTTCCTCACTGTGTTGAAGACTGTACGGTTATCCCTAGATGTTTTGTTTTGGGTCTTTTTAACCTTGAGATTGGATGTTGTCTCCTTGACATATACCCAATTTCCTTTCCTTTTCACATTAATGAGATAATATTGTGTATTTTTTTATATGTTCACGTTTTCCATAGAGGATAATGATTTTACCTGTCGTATCCACCTTTGTCATTTCTGCATGAGAACTGGTCGTAAGATCTAAAAAGCAGAAGTAAAAATTTAAAAAAATATCATTACCGTGAGATCTTTCTGACCAAATAAGGAATTTTCATATAATGAGTTTGTAAACATACACTCATCAATTTAATTACAAAGTAATTTTCATTCTATAATTATATAATAGCTGTAAGCTTTAAAACCTTTCGAATCGATCAATTTGAAATGTTATATATCGTTTTGATTTAATTTCTCGTTCAAAATTTTATGTTCCTTTTTTTAATTACATGGGTACTCTT
The DNA here is from genome assembly GCA_002080025.1 of Modiolus philippinarum. Taxonomy (NCBI): domain Eukaryota; kingdom Metazoa; phylum Mollusca; class Bivalvia; order Mytilida; family Modiolidae; genus Modiolus; species Modiolus philippinarum. The sequence continues at coordinate 34,035 of MJUU01071296.1, forward strand.
GTACTCTTGTTCCAAAATGATCCATTCAAATAAATTCGTGAGGGTTCAGGTTCGTTGCGCCAAATGAATATGGATTCTCGAATTTGGCGACTACAATACGGATTTTTTTTTTCAACATATATATATATATATATATATATACAAAGAGGTTTATTTGGCATTATGAAACGTCACTTCCGATGAGACTAAAGACTTATTCTACTGAGAAAACTCGATCAATTACCACTATCATTTATATATTAAGTATGCAGGTAAAATTTCACCTCTCTACTACTAACTTAAATGACAATATGTCCTATCGGTTATCAAAGGCCATGGTCTTGGTCAAAGATGGTAACTCCGTTAGCCAATAGCAAAATATCATTGTCATTGTAATTTTACTTTCTGCACATGGCCATTTCGACAACTAATGTCACATCAGTTCAGATATAAAAATGAACATTTGGAAGACAATCAACTCAAAGATGTTTAAAAACTGATAGAGACCAAATAACAAATGAAAAAATAAATAGATCGAAAATAAATAAATAGACAAAAAAATGACTACTTTTTGTCAAAACTAAATGACTGTATACAATCTATCAGAACTTTCAGATATACATATATAAGAATGTACTTTCTATAGGAATGTCCCGAGACGTTGAATGGATGAATTATTGGTGACAACTATTTTTATTTCATTTTTTCCTTAAAATCAGGTCCCGAGGGTATTCACCAGCCAATGATCATTTGCCTGACATGAAAATTTTACCTTGCTTGTTATAGAAATTTACTGTTTTCATCAAAATTCTAACCACTTGGAAATACTGAGGCTTCATTCCGTGTATGGCACTCGGTAGATGTCCTAAGTGCTGGATGTGGCCTTCCTATTTCGGTATTTTTGGAAATGAGCACTTCTATCTTGACTACTTTTGGATCATGGCTTTCCATATTATTTGATTTTGGTGCTTCTGGTGGGGGTTGCTCCTTGAGGCATGTGTACGGCATAACCGGATTTATTGTTTTTATGCAACTTCTGTATTTTTCGTTTTTTGAACAATTGGACCGATGCCACCGCTGGTGGACCAGAGGTCCCCGAGGTTATTCACCAGCCCAATTGTCAGATTTGTCTGACATGAAAATTTTACCTTGCTTGATATAGAAATTTTCTGTTTTTATCAAAATTCTAACCACTTGAAAATACTGAGGCTTCATTCCGTGTATAGCACTCGGTAGATGTCCTTGGTTCTGAATTTGGCTTCCTATTTCGGTATTTTTGGAAATTAGTACTTCTATCTTGACTACTTCAGGATCATGGCTTTCCATATTATTTGAATTTGGTGTTGCTGGTGGGGCTTGCTCCTTGAGGACCGTGTACGGCATAACCGGGTTTACTGGGTTTTTTATGCAGCTTTGGTATTTTTCGTATTTTGAACCATTGGGCCGATGCCACTGCTGGTGGACCCGAAGTCCCCGAGGGTATTCACCAGTCCAATAGTCAGACTTGTCTGACATGAAAATGTTACCTTGCTTGATATAGAAATTTACTGTTTTTATCAAAATTCTAACCACTTGAAAATACTTAGGCTTCATTCCGTGTATAGCACTCGGTAGATGTCCTTGGTGCTGAATTTGGCTTCCTATTTTGATAATTTTGGAAATGAGTACTTCTATCTTGACTACTTTTGGATTATGGCTTTCCATATTATTTGATTTTGGTGCTGCTGGTGGAGGTGCACCTTGAGGCACTTGTACTGTATAACCGGGTTTACTGTTTTTTTATGCAACTTTGGTATTCTAACAATGATACGCGGTTGGTGTTTTTATTCTAAAAATTGATGCTGAAAAAACGACCAAATTGGCGTATTTTTGTCGAAAATTTACATTAAAAATATCGATGATAGCCTTGCTCTGACCTCACATTTATGTAAGTGTTTTGGAGATGATCAATGGTGCTCTAAATTAACCTCATAACATCATAGCTGACATGATGTATTGAAATATTTGAGTTTGAAATGGGCCTATAATATTGTTTAGATTTTAACTGTACTGAAGAGATATGGCACGCGATAGTAACAAAAATGCGGTATACCTAGTATTTCGACCGGAAACTAGGGGTTTTCGTGCGAAATACTAGGTATACCGCATGTTAACCATGGGTTTCCGATCGGTATACATAGTTTTCGACGAAAACCCTAGTTTTCGATTGAAATTAAACGGAAACTAGGGGTTTGCGACGGAAACCCATAGTTTCCGATCGGTATCGTTAATTCGAGTTTAAAGCGAAAACGCTATTCATAGTTTTAGCCAATGAGAAACGAGAAACGGAAATCGGTATTTGATATTTAACGTTCGTCCAATCAGAAACGGAAAACGGTATTCAAGGTTTAATTAAACCAATCAAAATCGTTTTTTTCTGTTTATCGCTTATATTTCTCTCTTTTTTATTCAAATTTGGATCTTTTATTTCTTTTATATATTTTGGTATTATAAATTAAATATCAAATAGAGTTGTACCTTTGACAAATTTAGGCGCGAATGGATATCAGATTCGCGAGTCCTGAGAGGATTCGATCTCGAATGTCTAAATTCACCTTCACCAGGTAAAAGTTGTGAAATATCGCCGTTTTAGCCTTAGTTTAAAAAGAATATTCAATTTAACTAATCTCTAGAGCAAAGATTTTTATTTTCATATAACTGGATGTGTTCTTTGTTTCGAAATAAAAAAAAATCATGAGATTTTGTATGAAAAATAAATAATTTGATAAGCAGTAAAAAAACAAAAACAAAAACTCGGTCTTATAAATGATCAAAACAATTCAGTAATTTAAAACTTTTACTTCATCATATCCTTTCCAAGATGTTTTAAAATTTGGAAGTTAGAAATTTCATGAATTTTAGCATTTGTATAATTTTCAGTTTACGGTTTAAACTTTCTCTATAAAAATGACAAAAACAATAAAGTGTTTGAAATTTTTTTTTCATGATATCCTTTCAAAAGAGTTTGATATGTTGCGAAATAAAAAAATTATGAAATTTAGCATAGAATAGACAGAATAGTTAGATTTTTTAATCAGAGGTTCAAACTCAGTCTTTAAAAATGACAAAAACAATTCAGTGTTTTGAAAATTTTACACTATAGTATCCTTTGGGAGAAGTTTTATAATTCCCGAACCAAAAACTTGATGAATGTTATCATATGAAAAGTAAAATTTTTAGTCGATGGTTTAACTAACTCTTTAAAAATGTCAAAAACAGTTAAGTGTTTTGAAAATTTTACTTCATTTTATCCTTGCGAAGAAGTTTGATATGTTGCAAAATACAAAAATCATCAAAAAAGGTATGAGAAGTAAGATTTTGAAACACAGTTTAAGCTAAGTCTATAAAAAATACAAAAAAAAATCAGCATTTTGAAAATTTAACATCATAATATCCTTTCAAAGCAGTTTTATAATTCGCGAAGCAAAAACTTGATGAATTTTAGCATTAAAAAGATATGAAAAGTAAAATTTTTAGTCTACGGTTTATACTAACTCTTTAAAAATGTCAAAAAAAGTTAAGTGTTTTGAAAATTTTACTCCATTATATCCTTGCGAAGCAGTTTGATATGTTGCGAAATACAAAAATTATCAAATTTAGCACAGAAAAGGTATGGAAAGTAAGATTTTGAAACAGCAGTTTAAACTAAGTCTATAAAAATTACCCCAAAAAATTCAGTGTTTTGAAAATTTAACATCATAATATCCTTTGAGAGGAGTTTTATAATTCGCGAAGCAAAAACTTGATGAATTTTAGCATTAAAAAGATATGAAAAGTGAAATTTTTAGTCGACGGTTTATACTAACTCTTGAAAAATAACAAAAAAAGTTAAGTGTTTTGAAAATTTCACATCATTATATCCTTGCGAAGGAGTTTGATATGTTGCGAAATAAAAATATCTTCAAATTTAACATAGTATAGGTATGCTTTGCTTTAAAAAACTTACTTTTCATACATATTCTATGTTAAATTTGAAGATTTTTTTATTTCACAATATATCAATCTCCTTCACAAGGATATAATGATGTGAAATTTTCAAAACGCGTAACTTTTTTTGTCATTTTTAAAGAGTTAGTTTACATCGCAGACTAAAAATTTTACTTTTCATACCTTTTTAATGCTAAAATTCATCAAGTTTTTGCTTCATGAATTATAGAACTCCTTCGAAAGGATATTATGATGTTAAATTTTCACAACACTGAATTTTTTTTTGGTCGTTTTTATAGACCAAGTTTAAATTGCTGTTTCAAAATCTTACTTTTCATACCTTTTCTATGCTAAATTTGATGATTTTTGTACTTTCGCAACATATCAAAATTCTTCGCAAGGATATAATGAAGTAAAATTTTCAAAACACTTAACTTTTTTTGACATTTTTAAAGAGTCTGAAACGGCGATATTTCACAACTTTTACCTGATGAAGGTGAATTTAGACAGTCGAGATCGAATTCTCTCAGGACCCGCTAATCTGATATCCATTCGCACATAAATTTGTCAAAGGTACAACTCTATTTGATAATTAATTTATAATATCAAAATATATAAAATAAATAAAAGACACGAAATTTGAATAAAAAAGAGAGAAATATAAGCGATAAACAGAAAAAAACGATTCTGATTGGTTTGATTAAACCCTTAATACCGTTTTCCGTTTCTGATTGAACGAACGTTAAATATCAAATAGCGATTTCCGTTTCTCGTTTCTCATTGGCTAAAACTATGAATAGCGTTTTCGCTTTAAACTCGAATTAACGATACCGTCGCAAACCCCTTGTTTCCGTTCAATTTTAATCGAAAACTTGGGTTTTCGTCGAAAACTATGTATACCGATCGGAAACCCATGGTTAACGTGCGGTATACCTAGTATTTCGCACGAAAACCACTAGTTTTCGTTCGAAATACTAGGTATACCGCATTTTTGTTACTATCGCGTGCGATAAAGAGATATAAGTTGTCGAAATGCGGATATGCAGAAAATAAATTCACAGTAACTTCCGTATTTAGTTATTTGTTACCACCGGGTCGATGCATCTACTACTGGACTTTTAGTCCGCGAGGGTATTCACCAGCCCAGTAGTCAGTACCTCGGTGCTGACCCGAAAGCCGATTCCATTATGAACCTTATCTAATTGTTTGTAATTAATGTAGAAAAGATAACAGGAAACACCTGCCATGATCGAAACCCGCAATCACATGTTACAATACACCATTGTACTGCACAAGAAAAACAATAAAATGACAAAAGACAAACATGGACAACGACAGAAACTCGGGATAGTAAATTTGTAAATTTTGTTAAAACTAAGGAGTATCTTCCTCTTTCAAAGCTCTGTCCTTAGCTCATTTTGGTTTTACATTTAGATCAAACAGGTTAATTGTTCTCTGTCAGTTTTTAATCATCTTTTAGTTGATGGTCTTTCAAACGTTTAGCTTTTATCTGCACTGAAGAGACATAAGTTGTCGAAATGCACATATGCAGAAAATAAATTCTCAGGAACTTCGATATTTAGTTATTTGAAATGACAAAACATGAATGCCCGTGGCAACGGAGATAAATAATTATCAGAAAGCACTATTTTTGTGATTCATAGGTTCATATCGATCTATACAATAAATAGCAGCAATATCTGTGACATGCCGTTTCTCAGCCTATATTAAAATTGTTTGGTCCCTACACAGAACCCACATTATATAAAGCGTTCAGATTTCCTGGTTCGCTGTTGATCTATTTCACCTTCATTTCAATTTGAAAAACGTTTAACCAGTGTGCATATTTGCAATTAAGCAACTCTACCAATTCTTCATAGACGCCATACAGGTCAAAACATTGGCCCATTTCAACTTTTTATTTCTAAGTTTGCCTGGAGTTAATCCAATATTTGACTGTTTTTACTTTAAAACAACAATGTGCGTAATCAAGGTTTTGGGATGAAATTACCTGATGTAGAAACTGGTGTAAAACTTGTGATTTTCTGTTGTGTTGATTCTTAAAGATAAAACATGTTGATATTAATTCATATTCAATTCTAACTTATATATTCTGTATATTTGCTTAAAATAGATAGTGGTTTGCAAAACTTAATCCAGGCGCGGATCCAGACAATTTAAAAAAAAGGGGGGGGGGGGTTTCCAATCAGAATTGTAAAGTAATTTCGCCAAGCGGAGCGATGCGCAAAAATTTTAAGGGTATTTTCTCACTAAAACACCAGGATATTCATTAAAAAATACATGATTGTCCAGAATAAAGGGGGGCTCCAACCCCCGGACCTCCCCCCTTAGTCCGCCAATGTTAATCACTTTTAAAAGATTATCAAATTTTTAATAGCATCTCAATAGAAAATTTGACAATAACTCAATTTGATTTTCATGGCCATATATTCATCGTTTACATGACATTTCCTGACATTATTTCAAGATTAAGTATAGCAGTAGACGTAGTATAGCAACACGTATCAGTATTGTAAAATATATGAAACTGAAAATTTTACACACGTACTTGTCTCTTACTGAACTGCCGATGTCTACAGAAATATAGATTCTTTACCAAAAGTTTTGAGTTTGATTTTTCTTACGTAGTTCGGCATTGTTTTTCGAGCTGACAAGGCTCCTTCAGCTAGCTGGCAGATAGGAGCGAGTACCCCTTGACCCATCTTTCAAAATTACGTACTGTCCTTCCTTAGTTGTAGTCACTGAGTTAGTAGTCTACATGTGTATTCGTATTCGTATGTTTATTATACTACAGGGAAACGGGACAGACGAAAGGGAGATTTGAGTACCAATAAATTGGTTTAACCATACCACTGGCTTTTAATAGTGATAATACCAAGGTCGGCTGTCCCAAGTTCTTATCATTGGTTACATTTTTCTTTTTTCTTATGTGTAGTTCCATGGCAGATTGTAGCATTTTATTTCTAGCCACTGAAGATGTTAACTGGCATCTTTTTTTTATTTCATCCATTGATTTTTAAGGATGCAATTAGAATTTGAATTTTCTTATTTGGAAAACCCACAGTAGCAAAAATCTTTACATTTACTGTTAGTGACTTGGTTTTCATCGTACTAAATAATAACTGGAAATACACTTTTTGTGACGATCTTAAACACATTTTTAAGAATCATTGTATACTCAACAAAACGATGCTAACCTCTCGTTGTGCATGCTTCCAGTTTTGTGCATTCCGTGAGATCGAGACATTCAGCTACAAAAAATCGCTTTAAATTACTTTATTTGTTTCTAAAAATATATCTTTGGGAAATTATTGTGCTCATACAGACTTTTGACATGCTGGATTTGTTTAAACTTTCATAATTATCAACAATTAATTGAAAACGATGTGGGATGTGAGATCTTGAATATTCGTGCCCCTGAGTTCCAGTAGCTCCGCATTTTGAGCGTCCCCGGGCAAGTAAAATGCTCAGTACCTGTCTATTATGCCTGGTAGTAAGGTCACAATCCAAAAAGCATTGCCGTAAAGCATTCTTTGCAAATTGCGTTGAAAAGATTCATGAGTTATATTTTATTTAGCCCTCTTTTATCTACAATCGAGACGACTCAATTTCTTAATATTCCAGTAGAAAATCAAAAATATTTACCATGAAATGCGTCTTACCGTAACATCTTTATAAAATTTTCTAATAGAATGTTTGTTCTCGTCTTGATATAGTGGATTATATTTACATCATTTGAGGTAAAGGCCAAACTTATTAATCGATAATTAGCACGCATAAAATACATCAGAGGTAGAGAAGAGATCAAACATCGAATGATTGTTGAAGGGTGTGTGAGTGTCAGTCAATATGTAATTCGAATTCAAAATATTTACATATCTAAGAGCTATGTTCAGTTGTCAAATAAATAAATTTAAATCATAGATCCATAAGCTTTTTCTTTCAGACGAATAACATCAAAATGATGGTAGGAAAAAGTTTCTCTTGATTTTTCAGTGCTTTCCACTTTTGCGTTAATAATTCAACAAAAAAAGGGTACATCATTAAATTGACACAAACTTACAGTTGCAAACATTTGTAAGATTGATCCATTTGTCGTTGAATTTTGTTAAATTATGTACTACTGTTACAGTAAATGGTACTGCTAGAATAAATGGAAGAACGGACAGCTGATTTTCTGTACAGTTACAAAACACTGGTATCGTTCTAAAGAAGAGACGTAAAGATAAAATTAGAGCCAAATACCATATGCATTAGCAACAAATACACAGACAGCAACAATTATGACGTTTTTTTTTTCATTTTTTTCCTATTTATTTCTCTCTCTTTTTTTTGTATATATACCGTATAGTAACGTTTTTCCACTTTAAGGTAATAGGTACGTAAATAGCAAAGTTTCCGGATTTCGATTAAATTTTACATGCAAGCTGAATTTCAAGGTGAAATAAAATCGGTTTAGCTATTTTTATGTTTGAAATATGACCGATTGAAAAATCTATCAGTTATGTTGTTTTGATATAGAATCCATGTAAAACGTACAGAAAAATAATATATGAAACGTCTTTAAATTGCGCGTTTATGAAAACGTATCCTACAATTTTTCTGCAAAAAGGAGATGTTTTAAACAACGAAATTCCCATTTTAATGGTGTAAATTTTATATAGGGTAACCGAATTAATTTCGCCGGTATAAAATAGGCACGCCAGAAAATGATTTTTTCGATAAAATCAGCCATCTAAATAGCGAGGTCGTCGATAAAAGTTATTATTACATAATGATTATAATAGTTTTATTTTATTGGATGAAAACCTGTCACATGATATTCAATTAAAAATCGAACTGACTCGCTTTTACTTTCTTTTTCATTTCTCAGGTCTGCTTAAAAACGATATTGACTCGCCGTTTTAAATAGTCAATGAAAAAACAGAATTACATGTGGTCACGCTACTTTCGGCCAATCAGAATTGCTGTATTATAAGTATGTTCGGGAAACCAAATATCGAAGGAAGAAAATGGCGTTGGGCTAGCAGGAGATTTTGTTGTTCTCTATTCACATTTTCCAGCAAGTAGACTGCTATTTACAAATACCCGGAAGGTGATCGAAACTAATAACATGCGATACACTGTCGTTACTAAAAGGATGGAATTTCTAATTCTCGTGATTTATTTATTACATGAAAAAAATCTGAATTTGGGGGGGGACTTGTACGTATAAACAGATTTTCAGGGAGGTGTTGTAGTGGATTTTTATAAAGATGCCTGCATTAAAAATTACGGATCATTATATCCACAATATAATGTTAAATAACGTTAATATCAGTTTCAAGAATATTTTTGATGTAAAGTTAGAATACAATAGATTACTTTATGGTCGGCAGTGCTAGGCAATATGCAAGCACTGTTGGTATATATATTCACATTGAAAAAAGTCTTGCAACACTTGATTTTTTAGTTTAACAGAATTTTGTAGGCAATATTAAAGTATTTCTTCGTTATAAAACAGGTAATAATAAGGCATTTAGCATGACATCTCACCATTTTCTTGTTTATCGTGATAAATCAAATTTAATTATCAAAATATCATAATAGTACAAATTTCATTTATGGTAGGCCACAATTCAAAAGTAAAATTACACCACATATACAAACTACTAAACAACTAAAAATATCGAATGGATTCAACCGGGACAGAAAATCGGAATACCAGAGAAAACTTACAACAGACGTATAACAGAAGTCACTTTTTTGATAATGTTCCAGATTAAGCATGATTTTTACAGGTAATTTCTTTTGGAAGTCAGTTGTCAGTTTTCTCTGGTATCCTTCACACTTTCTTTCTGATTTTCTGTGGAGAAGGTCGTACTGGCCGAAAACGTTGGGCACGCTACTTTCCACCACTTTCGATATTTTAGCTGTATTTAGTTAGTATATTTGGTGTTATTTTACTTTATAATTGAGGCCTACCATTCCATTTTTACATTATTTATTTACGTTAATTTGTGGCCATTGCGCATCATATATCTCCATATTCTCATTTATAAAACCCCACATGTTTTGGTTCAAAATGTACTGTTTTTAATTATGAGCCGAACAATTTCAAAAACCATATAAATGTATGACTGGCATAACATAGTCTGCAAAAACATACAATGTTCAATAAAGCTTCTGTTCACACGGATTACTGCCTTCACATGCCTTCTCATACCACAAGTGAAACGGAAAATCTGCTGTTGATACATTCAGTACAACTTTTGATGCAATGGCTGTTCTGACACATCTGAAAGCTGTACTGGAGAGAATATCTCGCACGCTACTACCGATAATGTGCTAACTGAGTTCAATTTGGTTCAAGGCTGGACCTTTTGTTGACCATGCTAAAACCTCAACCGACACATCAATCAGATGATTGATCATAAAGCTTGCACATTGTGGTCTATCACAGAGCCATCATCAAACGGAACTGTGTCAACAATATTGTTTTCGGAATATAAAGTGTAAGGTTGACACCATACGCAAACTCTGTAGTCAGTAACGTGTAACATAAGGTGACTCTCATCTATCCAACCGGTTCTTCTCTAAGATACCAAATTCCACCGAAGATGAGCTCGACACAACTCCAAACGAGTTGTTTCATGTCTTTTGATCAATGACGGACGTTTTATTGATCATTTTTAACAATACCCGAAAGTTTTGAGTCGATAACGTAATGTTCTTGACGACCGCACACAATTGGTAAACCACTGTATTTTCAATACGTTATACTATTCATGACAAGATATTTCTCTGATAAGACGTCCGAACGCTTAATCTTCCCAATTAGATGTCAATGATGGCCTCAAGATCTGGTATGTCCGTAACATCGTTAGTCTGTTGATGTGAATTTACGATTCGTATTATTTTTGTATGGTAGCGACCTACGCGACAACCAATATGTCTGAGGGTTATTTAAACATCCCGCATGCCAATAATTTTGCATCAAACATCATTTCACAAATGTGAAGGGCCCATTTTATCAACAATTGAACAGAACATTTTCACACACTGGATAAACATAAGGAAGAAAATCATGTAGGAAAACTTAACTTTTAGTGCTTTTGAATGTAAGCTGTATTAGTGTAAATAATGAAGTAAGAATAGAACAATTGCCAATTTAACACGGGTAACTTATCAAGGTATATGATACGGCCGATGTCTACTAAAATCCATGACGATTCCTTACCAAACCCTTCGGGGAGTTTTTAATTTGATTTTGATTCCGTAGTGCGACAGTGTTTTACCAGAAGACTAGGCTCCTTGAGCTAGCCGGCAGTTTACCGGCGAGCACTCCTTGGCCCATCTTTCAAAATTACGTTTTGTCTTACATTTTGTATCTCTCTCTTTTCAAGATTGTGGTCTTGGAGTTAGTGGTCTTCCTGTATTGGGTTTTATTTATAGAGAAAGGGGAGGTTGGGTACCCATAAACCAGTTCAACCCTACCGCTAGCTGTTGCTAGTACTGGTACCAAGCCCGGCATTCCCGAGTTTCTATCGTTGTCTTTGTCATGTATGTTTGTCTTTTGTCATTGAATTGTTTTTCTTGTGCAGTTCCTTTGTGGATTGTGGCATGTGATTGTAATATTTGACCATTGTAAGTGTTATCTTTCCTGCACTAATTTGTTTCATTTACACCATAAATGTGTCAAAATAACTAAAATTATTTTTTGTGTTATTTTGAATTTGGTGTTGCAATACTTTTTTCCATGGGTATATCACAACAGCGCATGTTCAATACTGGAGTTTCGAGTTCATTGCGTTTTTATTGTGAAGGTAAAAATGGAGCTGCCACGTGATCGTTTACTAGGCATCCCCGGTAAGCCCACGTAGCCCAATTCACGTTTTAAATTAGTAATTTGACTAGAATTTGTGTTACTTGTCACAACTAAAAGAAAAAGAATACATGTTAAACGATATGAAAAATCTATAAGCCCAACATGACCATTAAAGAGTTTTTTTTTTCTTTGTTTTTTGTTTTTTGTTTTTTTTTTTTGAAATGTCACCAACTGACCCCGAGAGTGAGAGATCCCCAAACATCTGTATGGAATACATTTGACTGTCTGCACAGTCTTTAATACCACTTAGTACAACATATGAAAAACAACGAAGTAAGATTCGAGAATGAAAAACACAAGGTTGGCAGTTTCACTGTAAATAACAGAGGTCTAACAAAAATTGACGTAACGTTTTCAAATAAGGCAGTTTTTGAATCGGATCCGGTAGTTCCGGTAATCTTGAAAAATTGAATATTCCTCTGGATGAAACGATCAAAATACCGATTTAGATTTGCAGTTCTTACAATCAGATAGTCTTGGCGAGTTGAAGGCATGCTAGTGTGACTTTATCACAGTCTGCTTTTACTTTTTCAGCACCATAATTCAAATCAGATAGCCGAGGGATGCCGATCGTATGGCTCGATCCATAGTTGAGCAATGCACACAATGAAAATGAATTCAATGCAATTAAGCTGCGATGAAATAAAAAGTATCCTATGTAATTCATTTGTATGAAATATTATCTGAGAAATAAAAATACTATCAGATATATGTAGAAATTTTAACTTACATATCAAATCTCAAAAATACAAAATCACGGGGCATTAAAATTGCCAGAGCCCTAAAGATTTTATCGCAATCCGCTTATTTTTTTTAAATCTCTATCTTCATAAATAGGAGTTCAAACTGATCATGTTTACTTTTACGTTTGGTAATTTCCGTACACATTGATGATCTAACCTTTGTTTTTAGTTCTGTTTTTTTTCTATATCTGTGTACTCGTTTCCTCGTTTTTTTTGCCAAGTGTCCTACTGACTTTGCTCTCTCGTTTTGACAGTGTCTGCATACTTATTTTCTCGTATGTGGTACTTGTTTTCTCGTTTTTGCGATATCCGTGACCATTCTTTGCTATTTTTTGCCATGTCTCTGGACTTTTGAGTTCACTATTTACGTCTTCTGCTCCTTTGGTATTCACCTACCGTTCCTTTATGGACTATAATATAAGTCATGCTTCGACTACTTGGAGTGTCCATTTATAAAAAAAAAAAAAAAAACCACAAAGACGAATAACTAAAATTCCACTTAAAACTTACAAAGTTCTCAGTTTAGACAGAGTATCAAATACACCAACTTGAAGATTAGTTATATAATTGTATGAGCAACTCCTGTTAAGAACAAAGCAAAGTATTTGATAAGTTGATAAAGAATAATGGTAGTTTTGAAAGTCAAGACAGAAAATATCACCGTATCGCGGCGAGTCCTACTAAGCTATCGATACTAGTGATGTTTTCTGTCGAGACCTTCAAAACTACCATGATTATTGTTTTTATCGGCAACGTCATAAGAGTCATCACGTCCTATTCATGACTTAATTGGCTGATATTTTCTTGTATCAGGTCAGTATGTAGATACTGACAATATCAGTCGGTAAGATCAAAGGAAAAAATGTGCATATTGCCGATAAAACAGAAATATTTGATGATTCCTTCAGGATAACGTTAATATCAGTCCACTGTTGCACCCGTGAGGTCTACTCCTTATCCATTTTTTTTTTAAATGGAGCATCCCTGTGTTATCGAGCGATTATTTTTGTCTGTTTATTGTTTTTCGTGTTAATTTTAAAATGCCCTCGAAGCAATGAATCAAAAACTTAACAATTATCCAGGCCAAAGGTTACAGCACATGGAGTTGTAACTTCCATACCATGTAAGGACCATTCAATATTTTTACTGGTTTTTAACAGTCAAATGCCCTGTTCAACTATTTCCAATTCTAGTCTAACAATAGAATTAACACCATGAAACGCCAAAGATGTAATCCTCAGATGAACAGCAATTGACCTAGGATTAAGTTATCGCGTCTTCTCTTGGGAAGTTAGATTGAAACAATTTTCTCTGTTAAAAATGAGCATGACAAACAAAATTGAACACAGTTTGCACTTACTTATGACGTCGTACACTTGACCGTTATTTGTTTTATTACTCTTGATGTTCTGTCAATTATCTTCAGCTATACTTGTTTGATTTTTGTGAATGTGTGAAATGCATTGAGTGAAAATAAGAAATGGGTCTGGGACTATATATAAGGAATATAGGACATTTTGTTTTTGATACTGACTTTATCACGGCCAGTATCAAGTGAGCCCGTTAGGGTGAGCTTGATGCGTTACGCCGTGATAAAGTCCATGTCAAAAACAAAATGTCCGATATTTCTTTTATCGGTAATTCACAAATGGGTAAATAGAACTTTATAATAAATTGGAATAAGCTGAAATTTCTTGTAAAGCACAGTTTATCTATTGTTTGTTGCAATAATTTATATGTATTCTTCATTCAACGTATTACGCGTATGATCACGTTAAGGTAAAATTATAAAAATATCGTATTTTACGAGGGGTAAACTATGCATATTTGAACAGGCTTTTAAGGCTTTGTTTTGTTTTGCAACTATAAAACAGTGACTTTTATGATAAAGGAGAAATGTTCGTTCGTCGATTTTAACTTTCCAAAAAACAAAGTGAAAGCGAAAGTGATCACGTGACGGTTTATAGTGTGGTACAGTTTTGTGCCTTAATCACAAAAGTGCAGGGGCAAGCGCCTCATTAAGAATTGAAGTAAATATACCAATGTAATCAGTGAAAAGCACTTAATCAGAAAAGTGCTGTACGAAATTTACCTTTGATAAGGAAAATTGTTTATTATTCAACTTTTTAAGTAAATTGGTGAAAATATTGCCAAACGACCCTCTATTCCGCCGTATTGAACATGAAAATGGGCGATTTCATTCTTCGTACAGCAATTTCTGATAAATTCATGACTGATGCTTTCCAGAAACATAAAAATTCAGTAGATTAATATTCAGCTTGCCCCTGCCCTTTTGGGTGCAAATTGCATGTGTGGTGACGGCGAATCTGGTGGACGTGAAAAAAGCGCAAAGAAGATGTCGATTATATAAAATTGACGTCACATCGGACGGGAATCGTTTCGAAAACGGATCACTGCGCAAATACTCATGGGGCAAATCCTCGCCAATAAAATTGTTTATTTGTGCTCTTATGTGATTGTGTTGGAATATAGCGAAAATATGTTCGTCTTCAATAGGTGACAGGAATTCTCCGCGTACGGTTTATACCCTGAATCCATTCCTGCATGCAAACATTTTTAAACGTAAACGTCAGTGGTCAGATTAGTGTACAGAACCTTTTCTCAAACTGTTTGACGTTTCACAATAAGTTTACAAATGTTCTATTCCAAATTGTTGCAGAAATTTGCTTTGTATCGTTATATTGGTTGGGGGTGCATAAATTATTTCGTGCAAGTAATGCTTCCATGTGGTACCCCCTCTGATTGACAGAGCAACACTGTGCAGAACAAGTGAATAGATATGCATGAAATATATTTTGGGGTTAGTATTGTCTGTGACTAATATAACTGATATTCCTTCCAGGTCTTGTTAACTGGGATCCACAATATGAAAACAAGAATGGAAGAGATATTATACTACAATAATAAATAAATAAATAAATAAATAAAAAACAAAAAAAAAATCATTTGTAATAATAGTATGAAGATTCGAACTTAATTTCCCCTTTTGCTTTACTAGTAGGACATCAGACTTTCTGCTCGAGCTGCTTTCACCAAGTTCTTTTGTTGTATGAAAACCCAAAACATTAAAATGACAGAGATAAGAGAATCTAAATAGTTACTGAGTAAGGCCATTTTTTTTTAATTTTAATTGTGCATGTTGGTGGGTAGGAAGAAGAATAAAAAATAAAAAATCAAAATTCCAGAAAAATTGAGGTCGAATTTTATTGAATAATAGGCCAAATATTGGTTGGGTAGGAAAAAAAATTAAGAATAAAATTCAACATGTTTCAGTAGCATATTTTTTTTTCAATTTCGGGGCCAAATTTTTAAATAAGGTAGGAGGGTTCGTAAAACTAAAAATTTAAAAACAAATGCCTAAATAGGATGAACAGAAATATTTCGTCATATAAGTGACGCACTTAATTGACATTGTTTTGGGTTTTTCTAGTCTATTAATAAGACTCTCTTATTCTTCACACCCCTTATTTATTGTTATTATTCCTCTCTACTGAAAATCATTTTCTTCCCTTTTTCACTGCCATATTAATACTTTGCAATAAAGGTATTAATGTGCTTAAACCACTTCTATCATGTTTATAATAGCTGTTTTCTCCATTTCTCCAGATTTTTTGTTTTCCTTCCTATAGGTTGTTTTGTCCTCAGTAATAGGTAGATATGAAACATATGAGCGTAAAGGTGCAACTGAATGTAAATGTAATCCTTGTAATATATATGCATGCATTGGCGGATCCAAAGGGGTGGGGAGGTCCTGGGAGTTTGAACCCCCTTTTTTCTGGACAATCATGTATAATTTAATGAATATCCTGGTGTTTTAGTAAGAAAATACCCTAAAAATTTTCGTGCCTCGCTCTGCTGGGCGAAATTTCCCTACATTTCCGATTGGCACCCCCTTTTTAAATTGTCTGGATCCGCGCCTGGTATGCCCCCTTGAGGGGCCTTGAATAATTTGAAAATTGTATATCTAAATAGGTTTGAAAACACGTACGCATGCAGCGAATATCATATAGACTGAGCAACCA
>MJUU01071298.1:478-44098 GCA_002080025.1 Modiolus philippinarum
GAGATAGGGCGAGACTAATAAAAGAACCTTGAATGGAGATAGGGCGAGACCAATATTTGCCAATGGCAGAGCATGACCAATGGCAATAGACAGGTGAGACCAAAGCTTAAGGTAAGACATAGGTGTTGAGAGACCAAAGGTCAACGATATACTAAATATGGCAGACACTTCTCGGTTCCGGAACGGAAACGATCTCCGGAACCGGAATCGGGAGGGAAAAATCGGGAGGGAAAAATCGATATTTTACAAAGAATGCACTACGACGAAAGTGTTCTGAACTAGCGTGTTCTACTACTGTGGTACTACCCTTTGGGTCTTTGTCTCTTTGACACATTCCCCGTTTCCCTTCTTTTTTCTATTAAAGGTTTGCAGAACACTATCAGTTGAAGAACTGTCTCGCGGATTATAAACTACGTTTTTTTAATATTTAGTGACTTACAAACTTGAAGCTAATACAACCAATCTTTTGAACAGAAGACAGGAACTAAATAACGATTTCAATGATTTCAAGAATGGTTCAGCTCTCTCAGTATGCACCTTAATATCTTGTGAATCCAAGTCTAGATTAACCTTGTTTAGTTTTGCAGTCTTTTGTAAAATTTTCAAGGCATCCTTTGTTCTTCCTTTTGATAACAGCCATCTTGGTGATTCTGATATGAGGCTGAAATTAAGACGAAAAGGGAACATGAAAATATACAAGTATATAGAACAACATTTAAAGGCTTTTATAAACACAAAAATACAGCCATGCATCTAGCTTTTATCCTAGATTAAACAGTCAATATAACAGTAAACACCTATAAAATTGCCGAAAACTACAGTCACATGCTACAATCCATAGGGGAACCACACCAGAAAAAAAAACGAAACAGACTAGAGACAAACGTAAATCATGATAAGAACTTGGGATAGATGGACTTGGTACCAATACTAGCAAAAACTAGAGGTGGGGTTAAACCGGTTTATTGGTACCCAAACCTCCCCTTTCTCTATCCCGTTTTCCTAATTTTAAAAGTATAATAAACATGAGAATAAACCCCAATGCAGTGTACATGTATGTTTTAGTTTTACTAAATTTTCATATTTATATCAATATAAAGATAAGGAAATAAAGATAAGTCATTCAAGAACAAATAACAACAATTTCTCTAATTCTTGTTCCAAAAAAATACTTCCCAATTTTTTAGATTTGTCCTTGTGATTGTTTGAATACTATAAAGATTTTACCATATTACTCTTTGAGGGTTAGAGAAGTAACATGTACCATGGATTTATATTAGTTTTGTCTAAGGGTTCGAAAATGGCATTTACCAATCCGCAACCAAACAGATCTTTCAAAAATATATGCCTCACTGATAGTGTGACGGGTGTCGTTAGCGGGGCAGNCTTCCGGAGCACCTGATGTCACTCCCGGTTTTCATGGGAGTTCACACTATGAGTGCCTTAGTTTTTAATGTCGTCTTTTTATTTCCGTGCATTTTAGCTGTCTCACGTCCTTATTTTGTCTTTGTTTTTCTCTGTTGCCGTTTTTGCCATGTCTTTGGATTTCGATTTTTGTAGTCTTCGCTCCCCTTGTTCCTTCGGTATTCTACTGCCGTTTTCCCAAATAATGTTAGAAGAAACTAATAATCAACATGTCTAGACATTGATCTCACTTGCTGATTGGCCAATCATGTAAATGTCTGGTGTCAGTTTCAGAAATAGTGCAACCGGATGTTAATGAAATTAACACCTGCATCATTGTCTAGTGAACTGGTTTTTGCATTTTTATACCCCACACGAACAAAGTTCAGGGGGTATATAGGAATCACTCTGTCCGTCCGTCTGTCTGTCTGTCTGTCTGTGATGGCAAACAATTTTTCGTAACAGTTTTCTAACTGCAGCTTGAAATTTTGTATGCAAGTTTGACATGATGTCCCATACCACAAGTACCGATTTCAGGATTGCCGGACATCTACTTCCTGTTTACCGACTTAGTTAATTTTCGAGATCTTTTGTCAATCTTAAGCCATTTTTGTAACAGTTTTCTCAGTAACTACTCATCACTGCAGCTTGAAATTTTACATGCAAGTTTGACATGAGGTCCCATACTGCAAGTAGCGATTTAAGGATTGCCGGATATCTACTTCCTGTTTTCCGACTTAGTTAATTTTCGAGATCTTTTGTCAATCTTAAGAAATTTTCGTAACAGTTTTCTCCTTTAATTACTCATCACTGCAACTTTAAGAACTTTTTTCAATCATAAGAACTTTTTGTAACAGTTTTCTCAGTAACTACTCATCACTTTAACTTGAAATTTTGTATGCAAGTTTAGAATAATGTCCCATACAGCAAGTAGCAATTTCTGGATTGCCCGATATCTACTTCCTCTTTACGGATTTAGTTTATTTTCGAAATCTTTGTCCATCTTAGAAACTTTTCGTAATGTTTATCTCAGTAAATACTCATCACTGCAACTTGAAATTTTGTATTCAAGTTTAGAATGATTTCCTTTACCATTAATGGCTATTTCAGGATTGCCAGACTTCTACTTCCTGTTTACCGACTTAGTTAATTTTCGAGATCTTTTTATGCAAATCTCTCAAAAATTTTAGTACACAATGGAATTGTGCATTATAACTAGTTTTGTGACAAATTATATTTGGATCTTCTTTTCCAATGGGGAGTGGGGGTATCATTTTCTCCAGGCCACAGTACCTCTAATTATGACTAAGATATCTCAAGTTATTGATAATGTGACATTTTTATCAAAATTATTACACTTAACGCCCCTTTCAATGAAAGGCGCAATGATACACATAGCAACGATGATAGCAACAAAATGGCGGCATACTTGAGACTAGAGACTACGGAGATCGCTTTACGTAAAAAAAAATAATAGGAATTAGAGAAAAAAATCTCTAACATTGTTTCCGGTTAATTACAATAATTTCTCACATCTCGATAGTTAAATTTTCACATCTTAAAGTTCTCGGGTAAACCTCGAACTTTTAAATATCGATGTGAAAAATAAACGTAATAAACTGGAAACGATGTTAGAGACTATATGTAACAATCTTCAATCTAATTTTTGAACACATACATGTAACACAAAGGAATTTTGGAATGAAAGTATTTGATTTAAATCTGTCATACAAACCACGTACAAAGTTCAATTTTAATGAAAACAAGCAATTGATAAAAAAGTATAATTATTTCTTTTTCTCGTCTGTACTTTTTTACATATATTCTAAGTTAAATGTAATTTGGCCCAAATTTCCTTGCCTAGAAATATATTCGAAATTCGACTTGTATATCAAGACATTAGAATAATAGCACATGATACCATCCGATTTTTCCATTTGCAATATTGGCGCACATGCGTCAAATAATTTACATGTTTGATTGATTGATCGAATGTCTGATCTATTTATTGCTGTTCGACAAAGTGGTTCAAAATTAAATAATAAAAAACATGAATTTTTACATCAATTAAACTTACAACCAGTGAAAAATGCATGTGATGTAGGGAAGAACACAAGCCATGACAAGATAATGCCAGTCCCGTAAGAAATAGGCAGCTACAACTAGAACGAACAGTCCACAGTTGAATGTCATGAATTGTATAAAATTGACAGTCACTCTGTACTTCGGCGAGACCTGTTCTACAGCTGCAGATATAAATTGTTTAATGGTAAATCTTAGATATACTTAGTAAATGCAATACATTGTTAATCAGTTTACAAAAAGTTTAACTGTTTCAGTTTTTTTACATTGAAAACATTAGAAAGCAAATTATCCTAACGAATTTGGTTTCTCAACGAAAGATTTTACTCAGATAACGTTGAATCCTATCTCCTTTTTAAATCCGTAGAATTATTGATTAGAATTGACAATGACAGCCGCTTTCATGGTTAACATTCCTTCAATAAGAATTAACGCGAACTTGCAAATTTTTGTAAAGAGTTTCCAGAAGTCTGAAGCAAATAATAGAAAAAAAAAACAATTTACAAATACTGCAAACGTGAATCGCGCATGATCATGAGCTTTTAACGTTCCTTTTATCACTGCTTGGTAACTGCGCCGGTAGCCGGGTGTTTGGTTTGGTCCAAAATGGCGACCTTTACCGGACGACTGTGATCTACCGATCTACAAAACAGATTTTCACCATTAATTTAATAGATTATAAAGATAATACGCATTTTTTTTTACTTACTTATATTGTAGAAAATGTAAGATTCCTATTACTTCAGTGAATCCCACTGAATAAATGCATATGTCTGCTGCCATAATCAAAACATGTTACGGTTTGGAATTAGTATATATAACGGTTTGGATGAAATTGAGAATGTTAATTTTCCTGTTTGGATAAAACACTTTTCACTGCTTATTAATTTGTTGTGTATTTTAATACAAAAGAGGACATCGAGAGTATACCGTGCACAACCGTACTCTCGATTATTTCATGTTTGTTCAAAATGTTGAGCGAATGCATTTTAAAGTAGAACCTACAGTCCAGTTTTCAGCCATATTAGGTGTAATTGCAAACCTGCCAGATTTTGTTTAAAAAAGACAAAGTAAGGATTATTGTGATTAAATTTGGTACTAATTTGCCAACTGGACTCCGATGAAAACTCTTTGAAAGTTTTGTAGGTCAGTGTTAAACTAAGAATCCCGCTGGCGGCTGTCTTAATAACGGTGTGAACCTGTGGGATAAATATTTCTGAAAGACTCTAAGACTGTTATGAAAATTTGGTTCCGTTAAGCCAAGGGTGTCTGAGGAGACGATTTCTGTAATGTTTCCAAATGCCATTCTTGAAAGAAATCGGTAACATTTATCAAAGTGTTGAGAAAAAAAACATTGTGGAGATACAATGTACTTGTCTCCAACGCTTCTAGTAGTTCCAGCATAGTTCTCAGAATTTGTTTTCCAATAGTGTCAATTCTAACCCCTCTGTCTAAAATACAGTTGTTTTCATTTGCTTAAAAGTGTCCTTTTACATTATTGTACCTCTTACTCGAAATCACGTGATTCGCTACCACGTATTCGCTACATAGATGTTTTTGTTTTCACCCTACCTCAGCGACTCTGTCAGGGGAAGTTCAATTTTTCATATCGGGCGAGTAGTTTTATACAGTTTAAGTTGTAAAAGGTAAACTTTCTTGACGTAATTTAAAGAATTTAAGGTTCTGGTGTAAATTAATATGCAAAACAGAAAGCAATAAAATGGATAACAGGAAACACCTAAAATGACTGCAAAACACATTTATATGCCACAATGAACTAAGGAACTGCACAAGAAACCAAGAGGCTCTCCAGATCCTGCATGGCTCACCTGGACCGACTTATGTAGACAGTCTATATTGAAGGGGCAAAATTATTAAACTATGATTCTAATATGCCCAGTGGTTTTAGAAGAAATTGTTTAAATTGGGTTCAATATTAAACTATGTTTTCTGCTGGCAGCACATAATCTTGGATGAAGTGTCAACCTGAAAACGTTTTTGCAGGGACTATTAAATGGAAATTGTGGCTAAGGTTTGTTCCAATTGGCTCAAAAGTTTCAAAGCAGAAGATCTTTGAATGCGTTTTCCCAAAGGGTTAATGTTAAAATTATGTTCCCAACCGGCGACCATCTAGGATAAAGCAGTCCTGAAAAACACCTTAACAGGGACCACCCAAAGACTACAATTGTCAATTTTGGCGCCCATTGGCTCCGCAGTTTCAGAAGAGAAGCTCTTTGAATGAGTTTTCCAAAAGGTTCCAATGATGAAACTACGTTTCCGTCTGGCGACTGTCTTGGATACAGCACGAATCTGAAAAAAAAACTTTTTTGCAGGGGCCACCTTAGGACTATTGTGGCGTAGTTTGGTTCCAATTGGCTCGGCAATTTCAGAGGAGAATATCTTTGAATGTGTTTTCCCATAGGGTCCATTGCTAAAACTATGTTTAAATCTTGCAGCCATCTTGGATACAGGCCGGACCTGAAAACACCCTTTTTGCATGGGACCACCCAAGGACTTGTGGTCAAGTTTGGTTCAAATTGGCCCAGTAGTTTCTGAGGAGATCTTTATATGAAATTTTCCGCTGCAGGGACGGACTGCGGTCGCAAAGTAATGGCGAAATTACCTTGGATCTAGCCAGGTGAGCTAAAAACAAATAAAAGAAAGATAAAAGATAAGCGTAAAGAGCGATAGGAACTCGGGAGAGCCAGACTTGTTACCGCCAATACCGAAAGCCAACGGTAGGGTTAAACCGGTTTAAAGGTACCCAAAAAACTCCCCTTTCTCTGTCCTGTTTCCCTATTGTATAATAAATATATGAATAAACTCAATACAGGTAGAATACTAGCTCCATGACCACAATCTTGAACAGGAAAGGGGGACAAAACGTTATTTTGAAAGACGGGCAGATTATATCTTTGCTAAGTATGTTGTAAATAATATTGTTTCGAAAAAGGCAAATGACTGATCGCTTTATCCATTGAGCGTGAAGGTAGTACGAATTTTTTTAGACATAACGAATAAATGTAAAAAATTGTCCTAAGTGACAAGTTCAACAACCAGTTTTCCTTAAACATTTAATACAGATTGTATCTTTTAATACTGGCGATGGAAAGGTCCCAAAATAACAGAAAATTCCTATGCTAGAATTATAATCTCAGGACAAAATGCACAAATGAATTACATAAGATAAAAACACAAATGAAAGACAAAAGTACAAACGAAAACAACAACTGGAAACTAAGGAGTATCTCCTTAATGCAAAGCTCTGTCCTTAGCTGATTTTAGCTTTACATTTATATCATATTGGTTATTTGTTCTCTGTCAGTTGTTGAAAATCTTTGAGATTATGGTCTTCCAAATGTTTAGATTTTATCTGCATTTATGAGACATAAGTTGTCGAAATGCGCATAAGCAGAAAATAATTTCACAGTAACTTTGGTATTTAGTTATTTTGGAACTCTTGATAGCCAGAAATGGTACCGACACAACCAAAAGCCAGCTGGTTGGATGTTCCTGACTTTATCTATATTATGAACATTTTCACGACTTGTAAAAAACACAGCTTCCATATTTTGGGTACGAGTTTTGAAGAGTTCTGCATACAAAAGGGAGTTCATTTCATTCAAATTGGTTTCAAAGTACATGATCATTAAAACCACCAGATATATATGCTGTTTTTGGATGTTCTATTGTCCAAATCGGACTTCTTTATTCTACTGCTAGATATATCATTTGGTTATCTTTTATGTTGGTTTCAAGTTCGGATTAGATTTGCGTTGCACTGTATCATTTTTTCACTTGCACTACATTCGCTGTCGTCCTGAGCACGTACGGTTAAAGGTCGAGTTTTACTGGTATCGTGATAATCCTATTGAGGACATACTCACCTGATATCTTTCTAGGTCATATTCATGTATATATTTTTAACCGCACAATTTTGCCTCGTTATGGGGCGTTTCTACGAAGGATTGTGCATAGACAACTATATATGGTCCCTGATTTGACCCAAATAAAACATGTTCCCTGTCAGAAAATGCCCTAATTTGAAAGTACGGTCAGATAGTCTTTTCAAATAACACTTTATAAATATCATTATACTTTCCAAACCGTTTCTTTTATTCATCCAAACCGTACACTGAACATAGTGTGTTAACGATCCAAACCGGCGCTCGGACGGAACGTGTGATGTAAACAAATATGCTATTTACATGTACATCACTTTTTCCTAACTTGTCTACAGCGATTTGCTACAAAATGATAAAAATGAACATTTAACTGACGTATATTTATTTTTTCAGTTGACACTAAAGAAAAAGAAAGACGAAAATTAGCATTTTTATATGTATGTACACAACACATGCATTGTTGACACTGTTTTCCACTCTAAATATCAACTGTACTGAGAAAAAATTCCGTGTATGGCAAACTAATTAAATTTTTGTTAATGACTTTTAAGCGAGATCAAATAGAATCAAATAGACACTGGTACGTCCATCTTGGAGAAATCCAAACTCCCGGCTACCGGCGCGGTTACCATACAGTGTTTATTTGATTACAACTATTATATATATTTGTACAATGTACCTGCAGACACTTACAAAAAAACATAGCTGAAACTGCCGTTTATAATTTTTAATCAACATTATTGTCTCAAACTTTTTTCGTTTTTAATGCATTAAAATGAACATATAATTATTGTATTTGTGCCCCGTGAGTCATCATAAAAAAGTCTTCTTAATCAGCTGTCATCACCTCTATCATGCTTTTAACAGCTCTTTTCCATCAAGCGAAAACATTATACTAGTAAAATGACATAATGCATTAAAATTATTTGAATCTTTGAGTAAGCAGAACATAGAGTAATACATGGATTTATATATACTTATACTAGAATGGTGTAGTCAACATTGACAAATATGGTTAGTAGTTTTTTTCATATAGTGCTGACTTGTGAATGTAATAAACAAAATACAGTAATTAATTCGTGCAAACACTACATCAATATGTATGGGAATTATCGATTGACAAAAAAAAACGTCAACTCATCCTGCCCATCTTTTGGATGACACACAAAGACTTCTCAGTTTTTGTTTTGGTTCATGTATTCTCACTAGTTATTTATTTCATTTCATTTCATAATTTCATTTCATTTCATAGAGTAGAGTAGAGTAGAGTATTTCATTTCATTTCATTTCATTTTTATCCCTCCCGTCTGCTCCAGCGAGATCCATCAATCACGGGGATAGATGGGTAGGGAGAGGAAATTTACCAGCCAATCTCCAGTCTTGTACACCCTTCCGAGGAAGTGGTATTTTGGCAGCGGTTTTCCAATTTTTAGATCCGAGTTGCACTGACGAGATTGCAACATTGAAATTCAAATGAAGTGTTGCGTGTCACTCAAATTGTAGTGGTCAAATTCCTCAGTGGAAACAGTTGGGCTTTGACTATATATATATATATATATATATATATATATATATATATCACTAGAACAATTACATGTAACAGGTAAACAGGTCTAAACATATTGGTTGCATCAGTCTATTTGAATTCTTTTTTACGTCTACTACCGAATTCGACACAAAAATCTTCATACGTGTACATAGGTTTTCACAATATGGTAATGTACAAAATGTATTTCACGCAATACTTGCATGTACGCGCTGTTTAATCATAACACTAATTCCAATATCTCAGTTAATACAAATTAATACCTAGTATAAATCCTACTTGATAAAATCCAACTCCTGCAACTCCTCCAATAAAATACAGTATCGAAATGACAATTATATTATCAACCCACGGAACTGGTATCATTGATGCTGCAACCAGTAATAACGTTATACAAACCACGGCCTTTCGTCCATATCTAAAAGTGATGGAATTCCCGAGATAATATCAGCTTTAGCATATTACTTGTAGGTCCTTGATATTCGTTTTTATATTATTCTTTTGAGGCATTTTTAATTCCTGCGATTAATTATTAGTTCTATTACCTCTGAAACCTGGTATGTCTGTTGTTAGTACAAAACTGCAACACTACCAATCATAAAAATGTTTACTTATTATCATGTTATGTGGTGGTTTTCAGGAAACTAAGATTTTTTTTGTGAATGTGATATTGGAACGAGTATCTCCCTCTTGCATTTTTCTGCCGTAAGCTGAACGGAGCTTTTCATTCAGATCTGTTGGTTATTTGTCCTTTATAAGATTTCAAAAATTTTGGGTGAACGATTTTCCAAAGGTTCTGATTCGATATAAACTGTAGAGACATTTTTTCGTTGAAATTATTTAATCACTGTATTTAGCTTTGATTTAGATAAGTTTCTTTGTAGTTCAAATACTCAGAAAAAAGAGTAAAAGAGTATATAATTTTAGTGTCCTGTGAAACCTTTTCCATTCTGCCTCTCTTGCAGAAAATGGATGTAACATATTTTAAAATAGAAGAGTTGAATAAAAAAAAGTCAGTTTCTTGAAAAATATAAGTCTTATTCAAAACAATGGGTCTACGTTTTAAAGCACTGTAAAATGTAAACAGTCAACGGTTGCTAGCCGAAATAATGTCTTCTGTAGGAGAGGTGCCTAGAGATTTTGCACGTGGTTAGAAATAAAGTGGCAATAATTCTGCAAACAAACCAAGTTCTTGCGAGTTTGTTGCAAGGTTGTCACAAAAAACGTGCGACTACCAATAAGTAAGATTGCCCCCAATGAATAAGTGTGTTTTCTGTATACAATGTACTTCCTTCAGATCTGCTGTGAGACTACAGCAAACGAATTCTTTTTGGTCATGGACAGTATAAAGCGTTTTTTTAGAAGAGCAGGGAACTACATGTAAATCTTTCGAAGTCAGAATAAATACTTGTTTCGTATAACTAGCAACGTCTAAAGAAATACACAATAATATACATACATTTTACATCTTACTTACAGATCTGATAGGAAATTATTCACTATATTGCCGACAAAAAGCCCAACAAGCATTGACGTCAGTACAATTTCTCTCCATACTTTGTTTTTACACACTATGTTAAACTGTAACGGAAAACAGCATAAATAGTGAAGCAAATACATAATGTCTTGTTCCTCTTTGTATTGGCGGAAGATGCGACAATTGTGGTAGAATTTGGACGAACTTCTGATTTCTGTGAAGAGAGAACGGACCCAAAACATTTTAAGAGGCATTAGATGAAAATTTCTGGCATTTATAATTTTTGTAATTTTCAAATGTTATTCTAACCACCGGTTTAAAGTGCCGACATCTCAAGCTTTCTTAGTATTGACTTGATAATTGCCCTGTGTTTGTCTTCATGTTGTGAATGTCCACTAGCTTGAGACGCTGTTGTTTTTTGTTTTTTTTTCAGGCAACGAATAACCACGATTTTAAGAACACTTTGCTAGTTAAATTTATGTTTGTTTACAATCTTGCATCCATGGGATAAATTTTGATATGGATGCTATAGCGTTGTTCGACATTTAGGAAAGAATATCATTTAATCCAGTGCTAGGGCCGTCTTGAATTTATTCAGAGGCAAAGCTCATTTTTGAAGGGCTCATATTGACTTCAAGATGAAGAATAACAATAAGCGACTTTGTTTCCATTTTTTTCCCACGCGATTGGGATCACGTGACACCGGACAAGTTGCAAGATTTAACACAGAATCCCTTATAAATTAGCATCCTGGCAAATGAAATCTATTGAGATATAAAACAAAACAAATAGATACATAAAATGTATCATTATTTTGAGAAAGCTCACCAAAGATGAAGCTTTGAAACTGTAATGGTCAAGGGAAAATAGCTTTTACATTTCGTTGGAAACCTCGTGTTTGTCAGGTCTAAAGTTGTGTAAAACTTCAGGTCAAACTCCGGAACCCCGTCTTTGAACTAACAAATGGGCTATTGAATAAACTTAAAAACTGTAATTGATTTAGCTGGTTAAATGTAAAACAGGAAGTTTGTGTCTGGTTGAGATCTACATTTGTTAAGTTTGGACCAACCAATTTGTTAATAACCGATTTCGGGTTTTTTAAGCTCAAACCACTGAAGATACACGCAAAAATATCCATATAAGATCTGACCTTTTAAAATTATATGAAGGTCAAAGATCAAAGTCACAATAAAAACTCTTAGTGCCACGTTAAAGATTCAATAAATAATTATATATAAAGATTGGAATGTTGGTTTCATCCAGGAATCAAAATTGAGATTATGACGCAACTTCCGAGAAAGACCCATCAATTTTTATTTGAGTCATCCTTATCAGTATATGTGACATTCTAATGCCAAGGTTAGGATTAAAAAATCAATTTTTAATTATCATTTTTTGAGGCCCGTGAATGCAGTAAAGGGCCTAATGTAACGTAGTTTTCATTGTCACGATGGCTGAACAGAAAATTAACCTAAAGCTATTTTATGATATTTGTTGAAAAGAGAAACCCTCATATGGAATAACAGTATAAAGTATCAAATTCATTTTAACCAAATATGTTTCCTGCATGGTAAATTGTCAAATGGCATCTTTTCTTTTTGTTTTTATCGAAATTCTACCACTGTAAACCACAGGAATGATGGCACGTATTCAAATAATGATATTTTTTTCTATAACCGATTTCGCTTTTTGTATTATATGCATCAACAGTTAGTTGGTAAATCATACATAAGAACAATAATTCATTAACAATGGAAGGATATGGAGTAAATGCACATAAGACAAAAGTCTTTACAAACACATGAAAAAACCAAGCAACTGAACAACGCTTATATTGTTATTCTTCATCTTCATGTCTATCTTGACTTGATGACTTTCCAAGCACACTAGTAGTATATCGGGGCGGTTGAGAACACTTTTGTCGTAGTGGATTCTTTGTAAAATATTTTATGGCTGTTCGATTTTTCCCTCCCGATTCCGGGTCCGGAAATCGTTTCCGTTCCGGAAACGAGAAGTGTCTACCATATTTAGTATGTCGCTGACCTTTGGTCTCTCAGCATCTATGTCTTACCTTAAGCTTTGGTCTCACCTGTCTATTGCCATTGGTCATGCCCTGTCATTGGCAAATATTGGTCTCGCCCTACCTCCATTCAAGGTTCTTTTATTAGTCTCGCCCTACCTCAATTCAAGGTTCTTTTATTAGTCTCGCCCTATCGCCATTCAAGGTTATCTCCATTCAAGGTTCTTTTATTAGTCTGCCCTACCTCAATTCAAGGTTCTTTTATTAGTCTCACCCTATCTCCATTCAAGGTTCTTTTATTAGTCTCGCCCTACCTCAATTCAAGGTTCTTTTATTAGTCTTGCCCTACCCAATTCAGGATTTTTTTATTAGTCTCGCCCTATCTCAATTCAAGGTTCTTTTATTGGTCTTATCTTTGATCTCATGCTAACCCTAACCTTTCACCTTACACTTATCCTCGTACTAACCCTATGTTTTTTTTTTGTTATGTAATGTGTATATCTTCAGATATACCATGGTTTACCCTAACCAACCCAACCTTTACCATAATGTATATAACCCTAACCCTTAGCTCTAACCCTAACTCGTCATTTAGTGTTTGTATGCATTATGATGTGATCCTTATACATTCGTTTCCTGATTTTGTTGACTTTTGTTCATGACTAACTCTAACTATCCTTTCTTATAATTCTTTTTGTATCCCTTTTTATAATTACTTGTGCTTTAATTCAATGCTATTCTTCATTTATCCAACCTCTAACCCTAACCTAAGTTGCAATGACAACTTTTAATTTTTTGTTTGTTTTTCTTTTGTTTGTTTCTTTTTTTTTTCTTTGTTTTGTTTCATGTTCGTTGTTTATTTACATATTTAATCATTCATTAATATTTGTTTATTTTTCTTTATTTTTTTTTTTTTTTTTTTTGTTTTTTTGTTTTTTGTTTTTTTGGTTTTTTTTGTTTTATATGTTTGTTTACTTACATATTTATTTATTTATTCATATTTGCTTATTTTTATTCATTCATTTATTTTATTTTGGTTTTTGTTGTTTTGTTCTTTGTTAGATCTTCTAAGCGTATTCTTCTTTTAGGCATTGAAATATACAACAGAATATTAACATATAATACATTTTATTTTCTCCGTCAAATAGGCAAACACGGGTCGGAGAACATCCACATGTTTCCTTTACAATTTAAAATCCATAATGTAATGTACAGTTATCAGTCATGATGGCTCTTGTCAAACACTAGTCTATAATCTTTACTTCGATGGATAGATAATAGTCTCTTCTTGTCTCTAATAATTTTAAAATCATCGGAAACGGTCTTCACATCGTCTCTTTTATTAGTGACCATATGTTTTATGGTATCAAATGGTCAGAGAGTTCATGTAGTTAAGGCTGATTCCTCGTACTTTAGATAAGGTGGTATTCATGTTCTTATCCGGTCTGACTAGCTTGTAAGCGTAGTTTTTGGAAGTCACAAACTCTGTAATTGTGTTATCAGGTATTTCATCCGTGAGATCTCCTAAGTAGTCTCCTAACTCGGGTTTCCACTCTCCAGGTTGAGATGTATAAACAATAGAATCGGTATCGGCATATAAGGCTCGCCTGTCCAATTTCTCCAAATAACTGTACAATTTTAAACGGGCTTGAGCGGTTGTATAAGCAGCAATGACGACATTAGTCCGCCCGGAGTCTTTCACAAACTCTTCTTTATACTGGTATCTAAATTCCACCATCTCATCATTGACGGGATAAACACTCATGACGAAAATTTGGTCACTGGTAAACATATCGAAATAGTCCACAGGTTCACATACATATTTGATTTGGGGTAAGTTGCTTCTTTGTCCGAGTTTTCCCCGAAAGCTATTTAACATGAGTTTAGCCAATGATCTCAATCCAGGATTTTTCTTGATGTTATTATAGTCTAGGAGTATACCCTCCCTTTCATGGTAGTTTCGAATATACTTCAACTTGTTATCTTCGGTGTCACACCACTCGGGCCAACCACTAGCCTCTTGTTTCATTTTAAGGAAAGTATTGATATATTCGGTGAAAAGACCACCGGTCTTTGAAATGGGGTCATATTGATCTGTCTCGAAGTGCCACACTTCATAGATCTGTCGAATTATATATCCCTTTTCCACAGCTTTTTTCACTTCATCTGTTACCCAGGTTCCACTCAGTGCTCGTTGATCATCGGTATGTTCACAAGGTGTTTGTAGATTCGATTTTGCACAGGTTTTACATAACGGAAATAATAACTTATTGTTGATTTTCGCGGGTAGTACTGGAATGTAGAGTCCTCTTGGTGGGATCACTTGACATTTGATCAATCCTTCGTAGTGTTGAATATCAGTAAAGTTTTCGGTGATGATGTGTGGATGTCCAATCGGGTTCTTTCCGGTTTTATCAATGTAAGGATATAACGACGTCACATCGTAATAATCAATGGATCCACCATTCGACGTATCTTTGTACAGCGTAAAGGCTTCCGTTCTTCCACCATAAAAAGCATCTCTGGGTTCCAAAGGAGAGATCATCTGGGATTGTTGAAGAAAGTGTCCTAATTCATCATTGTCATGGACCTCTTTATCAAACTCGCATTCCCATTTACCTATATAGATATAACCTTGATTTTCCAAATACAGTTTCTTTTCCATAGTACGTTGATGTAGGTCGCTCATAGTCATGCCGTTGACGGGATTTACGGTGTTAGCGCAATAACAGTGTAAACATCCATGCCAGAACTTTCCATTGAAGTCTAACACATATTTTCCGTTTTCGTTCTCGTAGTATCCATCCACTTTGTAGGGTCCAATTTGCTTTTCTCCGCCATTTTCTGCGTGTTGTATACGGACTCCTTCCTTTTCCGATAGGTATTTGATCCACTGCATGGCTTTCAAGGAATGTTTCTCATAAGGGCGGTATCCGTGTGCAGGAATAATACCGATGGTATCGGCCTGAAGAAATTTCTGTCTAAAGACCAAATTACAGGCAGACGCTATTGTGATACATTGTTGGAATGGATCGATTCCTCTCTGTCCGTTAGTAGATGACATCTCTAGAAACAATTCACGAAATTTCAGACAGGCTCTTCTCAAAATATACACATCAGATCTACAGTAACTCAAAAGTTCGTTTTGAAAATGGAATGGTTGTTGGTAATTGGTCTCGTACCATTGCTAGAAGGCGTCTCTGTCTTTAGGTTTCATTCTATCGGGCTGATAAAATCCCACATCCGGTAGATGATTCAGTATGGTGGTTTGATTGGTCTTCGTGTTGAATAAGTGTGGGAAATATCCTTTCTTTAGTTCCGTCAATCCAAACATCTTGGGTAGTTCGGCTAAAGCCACGGGTAAGAAGTTGATAGAATCTATCATTCGAATACGACATCCGGGTATTTCAATGAACATGTTTTTGGTTCCATTGGCTATGATCGTTGGTTTGACTCCGTGCTGATACAAATATCCTAGTATGGGTAACGAATCGTACCCTTTAAAGTTATGTGCAATAACAGTAGCTGCAGTATTGACACCGGAAAACAACCATTTACAAAAGTCTTCAGTTGTTTGGGTCCGGCGAATATTAATTCGTTTTTTCCACACATTTGACACATACTATTTTTATCCACGTTTTCATCCATGCACCGTGAACATACTTTATGTACCACACATTAATTAGGTTTGTGTTCTAACGCTCCACATGTTGATGTTTTACAATGAGTGCATCTATTGTTGTCGTCGGGTGAATATCCTTCATCACACTGAATCTTATCATCCTGAGAGCATTCAAAATAAAAAAAAATGGAAGTTTGTTTCTTTTGTTCATTGTTGTTATTCACGGGTAACATAACACTGATGTCCCGGTGGATAGTAATCTTTACATATGTTACAGTAGACATTTCCACAAGTATGATGTTTATTCAACTGTTTATTCACGGTTTGTCCACACTCTTCGCATTTGTAGTATCTGGTACACGTCGAGTTTCCCGCTGACGTCATCTGTTGGTGAAGATCAAAACATGTTGATCCTTTAAAATACCGCCCACAATCGGTACAAAGTATCCACTCGACATCTTCGGTTTGGTCATGAATTTTATGACAACAATTACATACATTGTTACACACGTGTTCTTCTTTGGTGTTATATCCTTTATGACAATTAGTACAATAGTAACTGCGACTCAAAAAAGCAGTCGTACTGGTAATAACGTCATAATGGTAATACAAAAATATTTTCTTCTCAGCTGGGGGTCCATGGTAAATAATACCATTAAAATGTTCCTTGGCAACCACATGTATTTGATATTCAGTTAGAAAATTCTGGAACTGTTTAACTTGATCGATTCCGCATTTAGTTAAGGGTACTCCTGCTACTTCATGTAGCTGTATTGCCAACTCCTTCTGAATATTTCGTCCCTGACGAATCGTGTCCCATTTTTCGTGGTCATCAATGTTGGCCATGGCTGTAACAATAGCTCGTGCCAGGCAGAGATCATCATCGTTTCTTATCTGAATAATACAACGTTTATCGTTCAAAAACCGTTCGGTGTCCACGTAATCACACTGTTTTCCGACTCCACCATTTGGTAATTCCACGTGGGTTACATTAAGATTAACGCCTTGAACAAAAGTAAATTGTTCATTTGACTGTAATACCTTTTCCATTTCTGACAGCAAGGGCTCTCCAGAAATTTGTCCAACTTTCATAAAGGGTAATCGTATAGGAAAATCCAGGTCTGGGCATTCGAGTGTCACTTGTATTAAATCTTCTTCCTTCATCTCGCTGGTTAATTCTGATACAATGGAGTCGAACAATGTCTGTAGTGTTTTTAATATTTCTTGAATACTGTTGACATGTAAATTTTTGAACGTGACATGGTATTCATTGGATTCTGTATTAAAACGAGGCATTCTGGTACCTTTACCCTTTTCAATGATGTAATATTGATTGGGTTGGCTTAGATCAATAAGTTGACGAGGTAATCCAGCTCCTGTCTGGTGTTTTTCATTCTGGTGTTCATATAGACTATCTTGGTTCCTATATAATAACCCACACTCATTACAGAGGAAGTAACTGTCATCAGTATGTTTCTTTTCATGACGGTCTCGGTTGTCTTTTCTTGTAAAATGCTTCAGGCATACACCACATGTAAACATACTATGTTGCTTGAATTGTCTGTAATGTTGTAGCAACTGACTCTTCTTAATGAACTTTTGCTGACAATAATCACAGGTATACATCTGTAAAAATAAAAAGGATTTAGTTATAATATTTCAGTTATGAAAATTAGTTATGAATATTATAATTAGTTATGAATTAGTGATGGGTTATTAAATTACTTACCATTTATTTTGAGGTTTCTTTTGAATCAGACTTTGGTTCTCTAATCACAATATGGTTATTCATTGGTCTGTAAAGATAAAAGGACATCATTTAGTTATAACATTTTGTTATAGACATTATTATTAGTTATGAATATTATGTTTTAAAACGCTAGAACCGAGTATGAACGAGATATCGGCCCTAAACGGCCCTAAATCGGCCTTAATTTGAAATCGTTCAACTATAGGCTTATAATATATGGATTTGATGTATCTTTAGGCTTCTAAAGCGATTAGTCAAGGTAGTTAAGTGCTAAAACGTGCTGTTATGATGTTATCGGCCGTTAGAAATCAAAAATCGGCCTCAGTCGGCCCTAGATGGGCCTTAATCAATACTATTCGTACTATAGACATATCATATATGGATTCGGTGTACTTTCATACTTCTAAAGCGATTGGAATAGGAATTTAAGGCCTAAAACGTAGTTTTGTGAAGTAATCGGCCCTAAGTCGGCCCTTCTTCGGCCTTAATTTTGAATATTGATAATAGGTTCATATGATATATGGAATCGATGTATCTTTAGTCATCTAAATCTATTGGTCACACTGTCAGCGTGATATCTC
Source organism: Modiolus philippinarum (assembly GCA_002080025.1). Lineage (NCBI taxonomy): Eukaryota > Metazoa > Mollusca > Bivalvia > Mytilida > Modiolidae > Modiolus > Modiolus philippinarum. The sequence continues at coordinate 18,866 of MJUU01071298.1, forward strand.
TTACCTTTAACAAGTCTCGTTCAGTTCGAGATTTGACGTGATTTCATTTTATCTTGATGTTTTCAACTAACAAGTTTGTATTTTGTTAGATTTGTTTTCATGTTTCGTGTCAAAATTCATATGAATGTCGTTAAGTTTTATTATTTTGTTGTAATTGTATTCATTTTTAATGTTTCAGATCGTATTTTTGATGAATGTATCGCAATTTTGTTGTCTTTATCGGCCTTTTTACGGGTTTTTGCTGCTGCTGCTGCAGCGCCATATACCAGATAGAATTGCTGCTGCTGCTGTGTCATATACCAGGTATATTTACTGCTGCTGCTGCTGCTTCGACATATATGACGTATAATTGCTGCTGCCGCCGCCGCCGCCACCGCTAAACCACCAATTAACAGTCCCACCACCACCACCACCCAGATACCTGAAATTTACCATCACCACTACCCATATACCTGAAAATCACCACCACCACCACCACCACCACCCAAATACTTGAAAATCACCACCACCACCACCACCATTACCTGAAAATCACCACCACCACCACCACCCAGATACCTGAAATTTACCACCACCACCACCCGGATACACTAAAATCACCATTTTTACTAACATAATAACATGAAATCTTCCTTTTATTAATACAATACCATGGCATCACCATGGTAACTAAGTAAAAACTCATGTTTCACTTCTAACTACCTTTGGTATTTTTGTACCAATTCTGAAACAAAAAGTGGATTGAAGGTGTACATAATGTTGACCAATCAAATTGAAGGAAATTCAACCAATCAGAATCCTCCATTTACCATGGATTGACCAATCAGAATGCAAAAACATCAACCAATCAAATCCCTTCTTCCATAATGAACCAACCAATCACAGTCTTCGATACAAATAACTTTGACTATATAAAGGCGCGATCAACCGACTTCCTCAGTCGCCAGACTGCCATTCTGCTGACCAGTTCGAAGCGAAAATACCTTAAGTAGATGGTAAGTACTTTAGTTACCCATCACTAATTCAAAACTAGTTATAATATTCATAACTAATAATAATGTCTATAACAAAATGTTATAACTAAATGATGTCCTTTTATCTTTACAGACCAATGAATAACCATATTGTGATTAGAGAACCAAAGTATGATTCAAAAGAAACCTCAAATAAATGGTAAGTAATTTAATAACCCATCACTAATTCATAACTAATTATAATATTCATAACTAATTTTCATAACTGAAATATTATAACTAAATCATGTCCTTTTTATTTTTACAGATGTATACCTGTGATTATTGTCAGCAAAAGTTCATTAAGAAGAGTCAGTTGCTACAACATTACAGACAATTCAAGCAACATAGTATGTTTACATGTGGTGTATGCCTGAAGCATTTTACAAGAAAAGACAACCGAGACGTCATGAAAAGAAACATACTGATGACAGTTACTTCCCCTGTAATGAGTGTGGGTTATTATATAGGAACCGAGATAGTCTGTATGAACACCAGAATTAAAAACACCAGACAGGAGCTGGATTACCTCCTGATGATATTGATCTAAGCCAACCCAATCAATATTACATCATTGAAAAAGGTAAAGGTACCAGAATGCCTCGTTTTAATACAGAATCCAATGAATACCATGTCACGTTCAAAAATTTACATGTCAACAGTATTCAAGAAATATTAAAAACACTACAGACATTGTTCTGATACTCCATTGTATCAGAATTAACCAGCGAGATGAAGGAAGAAGATTTAATACAAGTGTCACTCGAATTTTCCTATACGATTACCCTTTATGAAAGTTGGACAAATTTCAGGAGAGCCCTTGCTGTAAGAAATGGAAAAGATATTACAGTCAAATGAACAATTTACTTTTGATCAAGGCGTTAATCTTAATGTAACCCACGTGGAATTACCAAATGGTGGAGTCGGAAAACAGTGTGATTACGTGGACACCGAACGGTTTTTGAACGATAAACATTGTATTATTCAGATAAGAAACGATGATGATCTCTGCCTGGCACGAGCTATTGTTACAGCCATGGCCAACATTGATGACCACGAAAAATGGGACACGATTCGTCAGGGACGAAATATTCAGAAGGAGTTGTCAATACAGCTACATGAATCAGCAGGAGTACCCTTAACTAAATGCGGAATCGACAAAGTTAAACAGTTCCAGAATTTTCTAACTGAATATCAAATACATGTGGTTGCCAAGGAACATTTTAATGGTATTATTTACCATGGACCTCCAGCTGAGAAGAAAATATTTTTGTATTACCATTATGACGTTATTACCAGTATGACTGCTTTTTTGAGTCGCAGTTACTATTGTACTAATTGTCATAAAGGATATAACACCAAAGAAGAACACGTGTGTAACAATGTATGTAATTGTTGTCATAAAATTCATGACCAAACCGAAGATGTCGAGTGGATACTTTGTACCGATTGTGGGCGGTATTTTAAAGGATCAACATGTTTTGATCTTCACCAACAGATGACGTCAGCGGGAAACTCGACGTGTACCAGATACTACAAATGTGAAGAGTGTGGACAAACCATGAATAAACAGTTGAATAAACATCATACTTGTGGAAATGTCTACATATATATAATTCGACAGATCTATGAAGTGTGGCACTTCGAGACAGATCAATATGTCCCCATTTCAAGAAAATAAAATGTATTATATGTTAATATTCTGTTGTATATTTCAATTCCTAAAAGAAGAATACGCTTAGAAGATCTGACAAAGAACAAAACAACAAAAACCAAAATAAAATAAATGAATAAATAAAATAAGCAAATATGAATGAATTATTAATATGTAAGTAAACAAACATATGAAACAAAAACAAGAAACAAAAAAAATGAATAAATAAAAATAAACAAATATTAATGAATAAATAAATATGTAAATAAACAACGAACATGAAACAAACAAAAAAAGAAACAAACAAACAAAAGAAAAACAAACAAAAAATTAAAAGTTGTCATTGCAACTTAGGTTAGGGTTAGAGGGTGGATAAATGAAGAATAGCATTGAATTAAAGCACAAGTAATTATAAAAACGGATACAAAAAGAATTATAGGAAAGGATAGTTAGAGTTAGTCATGAACAAAAGTCAACAAAATCAGGAAACGAATGTATAAGGAACACATCATAATGCATACAAACACTAAATGACTAGAATTAGGGTTAGAGCTAAGGTTTAGGGTTATATACATTATGGTAAAGGTTGGGTTGTGTAGGGTAAACCATGGTATATCTGAAGATATACACATTACATAACAAAAAAGATAGGGTTAGTACGAGGATAAGTGTAAGGTGAAAGGTTAGGGTTAGCATGAAATCAAAGATAAGACCAATAAAAGAACCTTGAATTGAGATAGGGCGAGACTAATAAAAAAATCCTGAATTGGGTAGGGCAAGACTAATAAAAGAACCTTGAATTGAGGTAGGGCGAGACTAATAAAAGAACCTTGAATGGAGGTATAGGGCGAGACCAATATTTGCCAATGACAGGGCATGACCAATGACAATAGACAGGTGAGACCAAAGCTTAAGGTAAGACATAGATGTTGAGAGACCAAAGGTCAGCGACATACTAAATATGGTAGACACTTCTCGGTTCCGGAACGGAAACGATTTCCGATCCCGGAATCGGGAGGGAAAAATCGAACAGCCATAAAATATTTTACAAAGAATGCACTACGACAAAAGTGTTCTCAACCGCCCCGATATACTACTCACACTTTTGAATCTAATATTTTAAATAAATACATGTCATGTTTACATGTATAGTGAATGTACCTACCGATGAAATAAGGCTATCAGTCATAACAGATTGGTCATACACCCATTCTGCACAGTCCTGGGTAGTACCATTAATCTCTAAAGAGCATGTAGATGCTGTGTAGATCGGATGATTAGTAACGTTTCTTCCAAAATAATCCTCTTCACCTGGTATTTTACATCTACAAGTCATTGCAAAATTTTATTGTATGGAATACAGAAACCTTGGTATTGTGAATTTATTTATAGTGAGTATGGTCAATCGGACCTCTTAAAACAAAACAAAAATTTCCAAAAAAGGCGATCTTAACAATTATCTTTATAGTTATTAAAACATCATTAAAAAATCAATTTAGAATAAAACTCCGATTTTACTTCTTTTCCTTTCCACATGCCTTCAGGGTGCCTTTCGGGAATTCCAATCTCCTTAAAATCTTCTCCAAAATATGTTACTTACATGTAAGGTAAATTTGACTTTTGATTTAATTGCTGCAGGAAATAATTTAATTCTATAATTGAAGAAACAACGGCCGCAACAAAAACATTAAAGAAACATGACTTTACACATTAATTATTTTCGTCGGCATTTTGAATTTTGTGAAATTAATTCTCATGCCATTTATTGAAAATTATAAGATTACCCCACAAGACCATATTTTATCCACTGGATATAGTTAAATTTTAAAATTTGAGATGCGAGGCTTGTCTAGCTTTTTAAATTTAACTATAGAGAGTGGATGAAATATGGTACTAATCGGGGAAAAGGTGATGTGATCTTTTTCTCTAATGACAATGATAAATACCGAGAATTGTATTCGGAATAGATTTTGCGGGAAACAGCACGAGGCTTTATTCAACATAATTATGTTAAATATAAAAATTTATCTAACAGGTTTGAACCAATTTAAACTTCACATATTATTAGAGAATTATAATAATAACTTAAATAGCAAATAGAAGGGAAACGGGGAATGTGTCAAAGAGAGAACGACCCAAAGGGGAGTATTAACAACTCAAAGCCACCATAAGAATTTCAATGAACGGTGAGAAAACCCCACACCCAACGGCAGGTCGGAGTCGGTCCCTAAATAAAGAGTTATCTAGTTCAGCGAAAAAAAAACATCATCCTAGACTCCTATAGACATAAAGTAAACTAACTAGAAACAGACAAGACACACAAAAGCTTTATAAATTTCCTGACTTAGGACAGGCACAAACCTGCTGCGGCGGGGTTAAACTAGTTTTCTTCTTGTATGTAGAATCCTCCAGTTGATTGGAGCACAATTTTCAATCAAGTTGATTGAAAATTTAAAAATGTTCACATAAAAATTATAATAAAATCTGCTAAAATCTAAAATATATACAGAGGATTTGAGCAATTTCCCACACCTGACCATTTATTTACATGAGTTAATTAAAAATGTTCTCCAACAGCGTAAATTAAAACACAACTTCCTTGTAATAGTTTCAATTGACTCCAGAAAAGCAGTATCATATGGTAAAAGGTTTTTCTGTACCAGATACGATGCATCCAAAATGAGACAAGTTAACAAAATAGGTTCAGATTGTAGAGGTTCCCAAAAATTTTGACTAAAGCTGTTAACTAAAACAAATTTTAAGTCATTTAAACATTGGGTTCTTTACTGAAGAAGAGAGTTACATTTCAAGAGAAAGTGGATAATATCTTCATTTTCTAAACGGCACAACGGACAAGTTGATTCGACATCACTACCATTGAATTTTTGTAAATTTGTCTGTAGAATATATGTACCGATAAGCATTCTACATTTGACAGAAGCCCTTCTAATATCTTTTCTATTCATATTAACTCTTGTCCATATTCCATGGGGAGTTCCAATTTTAAGCTCACTGAAATTGCAGTATGTTAATGAACTTTTTAAACAACAGTCATCTATCAACTGTTTAGACCAATAATTATCAATTGTTTTCTTTACTTGAGTTTTCCACATTAGTTTTGCTGGAATTTGTTCCATCAGAAGTTCTATTGTTTTATTGGGCCCAGACCTTCCCCCTAGCTAATGTGATAAATAAAAAAACGAAAGTAACAACAGTAAAATTCAGTTAGCAACAGGACTGAGTCAATTGTGAAAGTATTTTTACAATTACACAAACTATAGATAATTTCTTTCTCTTTTTGTTGGGAATACATTGCTTGAAGTAAATGACAGTTCCCCTTCCTTCTTTTTTTCCTTCTTTATTATTAATTTGCCGATATATCAAATCATGCAAATTTTGTATATGAAAATTTTTGTCGCCACCTAAAATTCATTCATTATGTACATGTATTGTATGATCCCTGATAGAATGATTGAATGTGTCGTTTCCTTTCCTTGTTCTAGAAAATGTTTGAACGTATTTTATTGTCAAACAAAACAGATATTAAGTTAAGACACAATTTCACAAAACTTACTAGCCTAAGGTCTTCTCCTTACAAAAACATATAATACAATATTGACATAATAAAGGTTGAATACACATAATGTTTGAATGCAGTGATTCTTTTTGTAAATTGAAGCTATGGACTCTTTCTTTTGCAATATACCAATTGTATATTTGTAAGTATTCCAAGAAATGACAAAAATGTACAAATAATACCATGAATTTAAAGTCTTACCTATGTCGATGTTCACCTAAAGTAAAATTTGGTAGATAAAGCTGGCTGCCATCAAATATTGTTGGAAAAAATAAAATGGTTACTAGAAGCTTTTGATATTTTCCAAATCCGCCAATTATATTTAAAAGTTCATCATATTGAAGAGTCATGTTGACCAAATTCAAGCTTGATGTCTTTTCGCATAATATTGACTTCATGAATAGGTAATGATTAATTACATGTATACAGAAGTTTCACCATGTATATTTGAACCTGGACTTTTATGAACCAAGTACTCATATTCATTCTTAATCACGAATTACTGCGTCTATGATCAAAGGTCTTCTGTTTTGAAAATGTTTATGTATGTTATTCTGAAATATGAGAACTGAAACAAATTATAATATCTGACAAAAGGGTTTGTATATCGTAAGTTTCTGTAAAGATGACAGATATATTCATAATAAAGAGGTACATGCATATATAATTAATGTGCTGTAACCAGAGGCTCACATGTGAGTCTGTATGGCTCACCTGGTGGATACTGATCAAATAAGATTTCCCACAGGGTTTGACGATTAAACTAAAGTCAGTCATCTGGTAGATTACTGTCATGTTAAATTGTATATTTAATATCTTGATGTTTGAATCAGTTAACAAGAAGTAATAATTTACCGTTTGCAACCATTTAAGATTTCTGATTAGTATCAATATACGACATTTTGTAGATAACATGTACCATGCCTACTTCATATCAACTTGATAAATGAAACGCCTTTCAAGAAATAGCAATTAACAACATTTTCCTATAACTATGATCTGCATTTCCGGCCGTCTTGGAATTATGATGGAAACTAAAATCATATATTTGTTTAATGACCATATTGTCATTATTGCTAGTTAACATCAACTTCATGTATGAAACAGTTTTCAAGAATTAACAAGTTCCAACATTTCCAATAGAGTCCTCTGTAAATTTATGTTCCCCTGTAGCGACCATTTTAGATTTGTGATAAGTACACACCATCATGTTACGTGCGTAGCTAATATAAACTTGATATATGAAAGGATTTTCAAAAAATAGCAATTTACAACATTTTCCCATTGGGTCCAATATTAAAGTAAGATCTTCAGTAGCTGGTGTTGGGTTCTAAAATCCTTTATTTGTTTAATGACCGGCATGCCTATTTAATATCAACTTGATGTGTGAAATGGTTTTCAATTAGTAACAATTTACAAGATTGTCCCATACGGTCTTATATTCCATTATGTTCCAAGGTGGCAGCCATCTTGGATGAGATGTGAATATGTTGATCATGCGTCGAAGTCGTAGTTTTTGATAAGTTAAACACTTTTGCTGTTCAAATTTGACCCCTATCTAAAAGCATTTTTGAAATATAGGGAAAAATGTATAAAATTACGAAAATGTGAAAAATAACGGACAATAACTCTTACATGGGTATGTGGATTTTCTTCAAAATGTCCAGGTAAATAGATCTTGGTATGCTGAACAGCTTTGTAATTTAAAGTTGACTTCGATTTGTTATATTTTTTCTTACCAGAAAAAAAATATTCAAAATTTTTGACAATTTTACAGGACAAGGGTGATAACTCCAAGACAGGATTTTCGGAATTTCTTCACAATTGCAGGGCGGGTAAACCTTGTCATGATAATAAGTTGTACTAGGGATAGATTTTGTATATCTGTAACGGTTTTTGAGTTATTTGCAAAAAGCAGCAATTTATCCCAATGTACTATTTTTAGTAACATTGACCATGTTGTTTGAATTACGGACTAATCAAGCAAAATTTTGAAAGTACATGCCCGGATGATGATTCAGGCAAAGTTTGGTTACAATTGGCTGGGCAGATTCCAAGTTTTCATTTGAGTTCACACTCTGAGTGCCATATAGTTGTTAATATCGTCTTTTAACTTTCGTGCATTGTAGCTGTCTTATGTCCTTGTTTTTCTATGTTGCCTTTTTTGCCATGTTGACTTTGATTTTTGTGATCATCACTTCCCTTGTTCCTTCGGTAATTTATTTCCATTGTTTCCCACCAAATGTTGATCAACAGTGAATAAAGTTCGACTCTGGACTCAGTATCAAACAAATATTAACAGACAATTTCTTTTTGATAATGGAGGATGGCATCTCTGATATGTACAGAATTTTTTCTGTAAAAAATTTTCTTAAATTCTCATTTTAGTATACATGTCATAAACCTGTCATGCCATCATTTGAAACATAATCGAACATAAACAAGTCAGAAGTTTTCAAGTTTCAGAGTTTAATGCAATTTAAGTTGTTGACTACGTTGTAATAGTGATTTTATTATTCGTTAACTTTTTTTTAAACATGGTAAAATTATAAGTGATTTAGAATAAAAAGCGTATGAAAATGTAGTATTACACATTTTTTAAACTGTTTGACTGACTTGAGCGTTACAATTAAGACCGTGGTCATACTAAAACTGGATGCAATCGATCCAAATTAAGACCGATTCTTTTAAAATCCATTTATATTCATATTTGAAACATTTGAATCTATTGCGATCGATCGCAATCAGGCTATATCGTTCTCACTAGAACCTATTACGATCGTTTTAAAACACTTGAGTCGATCGCATTCGATCCTAACTGTTTACACTGTAGCCGTAATCGTCTCTATTTGAATCGATCTTTTTTAGACAACCTCTTTTTATCGGACCTAAAGTAGTAACAATATCTGATTACAAAGAGACGATGACATCACAAAAACACAACACAAAAAAGGAAAACGAGGACACACACGCATTTTTTTTTAAATATTCGACTTGTGAGCGAACAACGACAATTACTATAACGCGTATTCGAGGATTTGTACGCTGTTTTGTAACTCTATAGATAGTATGTTTGATAATCAGTATCATTCAAAACTTGTAGAATTATAAAGAGCTTAAAGTATATTTTAAGTCACCTTTGAAAATCAGGCGCATCGCTAAATTGAGCAGATATTCGCAGCTTAAACATCATAATTTTCAAACAAAAATCGTTCACTAGTGCGTAGTAATTTGTATAACAATATAAAGTACACTGAAATTGTGTCCGAAATTTATAAAAGGTACAGAAAAAGTGAGTGTTTATGCGCAAGATATTTTACATGTCATGTAATAGAAAAAAGAGAAATAAGTCTACATATCTTACTCAAAGGTGGCAACTAATTGGTATGTGTACTTTTCTATCTTTGTAACTCTAATATACAGAAAAGAAATTATAGTAACAGCAGTATTTTGTTATTTAATTGAATACCGTCCAAATTTCATGGAAAATCAGTTCACCATCAGAGCGAATAGAATGTAAAGGCGCAAACATATAATTTAACAGGAATACAGTGTGGTTATTTGTCTCCTAATTTTTTATTGTGCACTTTGTACAAAATTCCCTCTATAGGCTGACAATATACAGCCAATATTTTCTTACCAGTAGTATTTATTAACAATTAAACATGTATAGTACTTGAACTATGAAGTATAAATACAATGTATTGCTTCTTAGAAAGGGAAAGTTCACAATTGGGAAGTTCAAATCGTCACGTTTGTCATATAGCTTAGATTAAAAAAAAACAAGTACATTATATCAAGAGTAAGTTTAATAAAAATTGTGTTTTTATATAGTAGACACAAAATAAACAAAGAGTAATTTACATATACGTAGACTGAACATCATTCATGTCTGGCTTCGTGGTCTCGCTGTACTCCCTGAAATGATAAAAATATACATACATTAAAAAATAAAAAATAGGAATGAATTTAAAATTGATTAATACTATAATCTGATAATTCGCTTATAGTATAAGAAAACAGGTAATGCTTCATCAAAAATGTAAGGGATTTATCGACAGTCACAGGATTGAACTGATTCTCGTCTTGAAATTATAAAATTTAAAAATTCACACTCTTCCTACAAATTTCGTTAATTTTGTCGTTGGCAAAAATGGCAGCAGATAGGAAGTTACATTTGTAGAAGAATACAAAATAGTTATATATTCTAATACATGTATGAGGCAAAATATAAAACTTAAAAGTATTTGAGTATCCGTCAATAGAAAACTAGTATCCTTGGTCATAGAAACATGCTAAATTATTGGATACCTATAGTTACATAAATTTATGGATTTATGGAGAAAGCGACTGATGGATTAGATAATGAGACAGTGGATTGTCTAGTGTTTTAAACTGACGTAGAGACTTATGAGTAAATTCAATTTGCAATTAAAACATTGAATTGTTTGTTCGTCTGCTAACCACCTTTTGTGCTGACCGAACAAAACATGCTCAAAGTCTTAATAGTGTGCTTACAAAATTCCACATGTTTAATTTTACAACTTAATTTAAATTCAACTCGGATCCAGTGCCAATCTTCCAAGGAACTATTTACAAAGCAAGGGTAACTGGCAACCAAATTTGTGAATTTGAAAAAAAAGTTTTAAATCAGAATACAATTTTACAAAACCTCATTATCTATAAAAATTGCAGATCAGGGAAATAGCGAAATGACCCGGCGAAACACCTTTATCCTGGATTTCGTAGGGTTCCAATTTTCGTGGAAATTAAGTTCCCAACGAAATGCATTTTTGCCGTAGCTTTTTTATGTATGGGATTTGAAACGACGAATGAATTTAAGTACCCACCCACGAAAGAGTGATATTAATGTATGCCACGAAAATTGATGTCCACGAATAAAAGTACTTCAACAGTAATAACGCACAGGATTAAGGCATGTAGAAAATATGTCTATGCTAAAGGCCGTCTTGATCCTGCTATGACATATTAGTAAAGCTTATTGTCGAAGTCCTCATGGTGACCTCATGATGAAGAACAATAATAAAAGCGTTGTTCCACTGCTTAGTATTACCATTTATTTTTAAGAGACTTTTTCTCATTTACCTCTACTAATTGTTAATTTTAGACACCTGCAGTGTGGAGTCCGTAAAAAAGATTTCCCGTGAGAGATGTATGTTCTATATACATTTCAGTTATGGTGTACTTGTTCTTGTGAGAATGTTTCATATGGGTGCGCTATCATACTTTCACATTTTGGCTTTTTTTTTTTTGAAAATTGTTTTTCTGACCACCTGTTTATTGTGCCCACGTCTCACGATTTTATTATGCCAAGTTTTCTTACTATTGGCTCGATAAGTGACTATTTAAATGTTGTGATCGGCTTCTATTGTCTTTTTGTCGGGCAATGGATGACAGCAATTGTAAGTACACTTTGCCAGTTAATTTTATGTTTATTGACGACCCGTACCCATGGATCAAAAGGTAAAAAAAATGAATGTAGCATTGCTCGACAATTTGCAATGCATTCCGCTCAAACTGGTACTAGGGCCATCTTCAACTTGCTATAAGGTATGAGTTAAGCTCATTGTTTAAGGCCCATTTGCATTTACTCCATATCCCTTCATTGATAATGTAAAATAATGTCTGGATAAACTCTAAATAGATGATTGCATCCAGCTATTTACAATATCATTATATACGAAATATAATGAAACTTCTCATTGCTCTTTTTGTAAAATAACACAGTTTTAAATTTGTATTTGCGTTTGTTCTGCATCCCTATTTCTAACACTAAACTAACCTAACAACACTTGCACATTGCAAAATATACATATAGCAGAAATATTGTAATAGTTGGCGTTAACCCACAATCAATCAAATGACTCATAAAACTCATAACGAAAGATGTCATCAACCATATAATATTGACCACACAAAAAGGCTAAACGACTAGAGTTTCAGCATCTGACAAAACGGAAGGACATTTAATTTTTATTGTAGAGTACATGAACATTACTTGTTTTCCTTTCCTATTATAATGGCGTCTTGTGCTCTCTCTGGTAATGCCTTTGATGTAGTTTCAGGAAGAATCAGACATGCAAATCCACTAACAAGTGCAACTGTTCCGAGTATGACCAGCGGCAGTGCACTTCCAAAATCAGTATCTATATATTTTCCCTTCATAAAATATGAAAATGTAAAATTCAAGCGTTTGAGAAGACTTAAGCAGTACAAAACTTATACTTTTTATCTTTATATATATACATTGTCTTAGCCCTATAGGCATTTCGGATAGTGTTCACTTGATATAAAAGTGATCATTGCAGACCAATAATCTGTTATTGGAATTTAACGGACAAGATGAGGCCAGCATTTATCTACTAACGTTATGAATTTAGCATGTCACCTTTAGATTTTAATTTTGTAGTGAAGAGCACAAACGAGTTACACTGTTCCAATACCGTTAATAGACAAATGTTAAAAAGGGTTCATCTTACGTTCCAAATATAATGAGTTCAAAACAAAACGAATACAAGGCGTATGATAATGGTTATGGTCAAACATATTATCAGAACGATTTATAATCGTTATTTACCATGTCAAGGTGTGGTCAATGTTTATCAAATAATAGAAGCTTGGTATTACGTACCAAAGACCCAATATATGCCGAGGTTATTGTACCAATTCGTCCAGCTGTACTACAGAGACCAAAAGCAACGGCCCGTACTACTGTTGGAAATATTTCAGCTGTATAGGTATATACCACAAAAAAGTTTGTAGTCACTGCCAGCTTTCCAATCATCGCTAAAGCAACTGTTATCCAATGTATATCTAGAAAATGAATCATGGTCAAGATATTTGTGTCCAAAAGTATAATACAAGTGTAAAAGAATATCTCATTAGATTTTTTTTTATTATTTGATTGAAATTTATTAAACAGCTTCAATTTCAAATTGATGACACTTTTTAAATTCAAAACTATACGAATTACTTAAGGTATGAATATTTTAGATTTCAATCGATTTTTCTTATACAAATATATATAGAACTAGAATGTCAATTGTTCCAAGAACAATTGATAGGTATTTTCCAAAGTTGCGTCATTATGTTCTCATTATTGATTGTCATAACGAACTGGCTTATTTTTTTTCTTAGCTTCATATGTATCTATTTTTGATAATTTAAACGTCAAGTACAGTCGTTTTCTTTGACTTTAACATTAACCTCATTCAAAGGTCAAGTCCTACTTAATATTTTTTTAATGGAAATTCCTCTTTATCTGCAAAGAAAGCTATTAATATATCACCTACATCATTCACAAAAAATGTGTTTTTGGTCTATCAACCCATAACAATTGGTCTTATTATTTTGGACCCAAAGTAAGAAATGAAAAGAGATACACGTTTTCTTTTCACATTTGATAAGCTATCTGTAACAGCTGTAGAGCTGCTTAAAATTTCTAAGACAATTCTGTTTCTGAAAACAGATCGGATTCACAGGGTCAGTCTGATCAAAACCTGACAAGACTGATAAATGGTACCAAGTACACTGTAAAAACAGTGTTTAGGATTTGAACACTTTTGAAACATGTTTAGGTCTAAACATGTTTAGGATTGTGTTTAAAACCTAAACACTTGTTAACTTGAACACGTTTAGACTAAACGTGTTTAGGATTTGAACATGTTTAGATTGATAAAATCATCAATCTTTAACGATTTTACTGATATTTTCATTAAGTTATACACAATCCTAAACACCTAAACACAATCCTAAACGTGTTTAGATCTAAACATGTTTAGCTATTTCAAACGAAGAGTTATCCTTCATATAGAGGGCGCTCTAATCTTTCTTTGTTTGATTTTAAAAGTGCTAACGTGGCAATAAACAGGGATTAACTGTGTGTGTTCTTTTGAGGATGTTGCTTTAAATACAGACTATTTTAAAGGTAAGTAGAACACATTATTTTGATATTTGAAAAAGTTTAATGCTTATTGGTGTATTAATTATATTTATTATCATTTGTGTTGCTGTCATGCATCGATTTCCATTGACATGTAATTATTATGCAACTATGTTTTAGTAAAATTTAAAGAATTTTTATGGAATGTTTCCCAGTATAATATTATTTTTCCTATACACAAGCTTTTCGATTTTAAAGGTTTTGCTAATTATTATAGCATTCACAATGTAACTATTATACTTATATACTTTCAGGTAATATTTGTGGATTGAGTCTCGATATCAGCCAGTGCAAGCATCCTAACGAAGCGAATGAAGAGAAGATTCTTGTCTTGAAAAACTTTTATAAATAAATAAATAAATAAATAAATAAATAAATAAAAACAAAACAAAATGAAAAGGTTAAACATGTTTAAAATCTAAACACGAACCTATGCTAAACATGTTTAAAACCTAAACACATTTCCACACCTAAACATGTTTAGGGCTAAACGTGTTCAAAATTCAACACAGATTATGTGTTTAGGATTGTGTTTAGGATCTAAACACCGTTTTTAGAGTGTATCAAAAGAAAGTAAAATTTAAATTCTCTTTTTTTTTGCGGTCGTTTAATGGTATGGCGTTGGTGTCGGCGTTTTTTGGCAGCATTGGTTCTAGTAGACGGATTATTATCAAATTTTAGTATGATGTTTCCATTGGACTCCTTATGAATAATTAAGACAGCGCTCAATTATTCTAGGTTTTTGGTAACTTGTTTCTTTTCCCAAATATGAGGGCCGAATGTGGCCAAATTGAAAATTTGCAGATTAAATAGAATTTTCATTTTTCACCGGATTTTGATGGGAGTATTTTGTTTTTTTTTATCTCTTGATATATGTTTTTGTTTGTTTTTTTTTAATCTCTTGATATATGTTCACGGCAATATTCAACTTATTTGGTGTAGGGGGTCAGAGGGGCCATGATTGCATTTTTTAAATAATGTGAGATTTCATTTTTGATCGGATTTCGATTGGATTTTTTTCTTTGGATTCCTCTTGATATAAACTTTAAGTAGTTAAACAATGAATTTGTTGTAGCTCTTATAAGGGGTCAAAGTGGTCAAAAATCGTAATTTTTCTAGATATGTGAAATTATTATTTTGATCACATTTCAATGAGATTTTTTCTTTGGATTCCTCTTGTTGTAAGCTTTTGGTTGTATGACAAAAGATTTACCATAGCTCTTACCCTTTCCGCACTGTTAAGGGGCAAAGGGTTCAAAGTAGTTTTTTGAAAATATGTAAAAAATTTATTGGACTATAATGGGATTGGTATCTCCGGATTCCTCTTATAGTAAGGTTTAAGATGCCTACTTCGACATACCTCTTATAATTTCTGATCTATATAAGGAATGAAGAGGGTCTAATTTAATTTTTATTTTCCATAGTTTGTGTCCAGCAAATTACTGGGTCAAGCCCTTTATTATGTCCATCTAATTATTGTGTCAAGCTGTTTAGTATGTCCACACTCATTTAAATTACACATGTTCACGTTGCAGTGGTCGACATATGCTGCTTTCGTTTCATGCTGCGCTCGGCGTAGCATAGCCCTTTATTTCGTACTAAAATTACTAATTTTGCTTTAATACTGATTATGTTACATATTTAGATAAGATTGCTGAAACGTTTTATTAAAATGTCATCTAATTATCTATCACCTATGATAAACATTTCACAAAGTATATAATCTGGACTAATATAGTAATGTTTTTCTTATATTAGTTATATTAGTCCCAGATATAATATAAATATAAATTTGTTAATAATTAGAATTGACAGCCATTTATAACACATGTACATATACTTAGTAGTAACGCAAATAACAAGTAGTGTCATCATGACAAATATGATACTGCTACTGTTACAGAATTACAGAATTGATAAAAATAACTTATGAATCAGACATTTCTAATTCTACTTACATATCAAAAGCTAACATTAATTTAAGAAAACTTAAAAAATGGTTCATTTGAGGATTAACACTTTATTTATATCCATCAACACCCAAAGAATTTTTGTCCATTACACTTCATTACTTCTCTTACGCTTTACGAATTATTTTACAAAAACAAATTATATATATATAGGGGTGTTTCCACAAATAAATCCCTCCCAACATAACGTGGTGATCCAAGACGGTTAAAAACACATCTATCAACAACGATCAACAACTCTGTCAAAATCGCTGTACCTCTTTCCATTAAGCCACCGCTTTAAAAAGAAGAAAACTATCTGATTTTACAAAAACAAGAAAGGTATTTCCCCTTGGAAAATACCTTTAATAATAAAAAGTTTTGTTTCGGATACAAAAAAATATTGTCGATATAATTGACGAGCCCACTGTGTGGGCGAGTCTATTATTGGAGACAGTATTTGAAGTATCCTAAACAAAACTTCTATTATTCTTTTTATCGGTAATTAACGAAATCATTTGTTACAACAAATTTTGAAAATGAAAATCAATTTGGAAGAAATCATGATATTGACTATTTATTAATAAAAGATTTTGTGTGATCCTTTACGGTTTTGGTAGATGTATATTTCTTTGTTTACATTGATGCGCTGATGGACAAGGTAGGCGTGGATTAAATCTTTTTTGCCAATATTTTTTCGTATTCGGGCAGTAGCAAGTACTGAAAATATTTGCATCAAAAGATCAAAGGAAACTCATACAAATTACCGATAAATACATGTACATAATTTAGATGTTTGCGGTAGATAATGTTCAAGACCTTCAATAGACATATGGATCACATTCCTTACCTTTTGCGTATATTGATGAGAAAATAGTTGACAAACAAGATAAACCCCCAATAATTAAAGATCCACAATGCATTTTCTTTCTACCATATCTGTTTAATGTCAGAAAAGGGATAATAGTGCCCAGTACCTCCATCACTGCAGATAAAGCAACGTTGATAAATAAGTTACCACCGAGAATTCCAATATTAAGGGATATTCCAAAGTAAGCCAGGTTGACTGCATAACTACAATTATAAAAAAAATATTTTGATATCATTTATTTCACGTTTCACGCCATATAATACTTATCAACATATGAAGCTATAACAATTATCTACATTTATTTCATATTAGTTTGAATAATTAAATACCGAAGTTACTGTGAAATGATCTTTTTACATTGTTGTAGAGGTAGTATTATTTCAAAGTATTTGTACCTGTAATTTTCTGACTGTACCAGTAGAAACACGTCATTCATAGCTATGAAGTATTAATCAGTAAATGTAATATGTCTTTGGACAGAACGAAGAATAATTTCTCCTTGACCTTACCCAAGAAAAAGTCACACACTGGGTATCCCGATAATGACCCGATTAAAACACAAGCAAATGGTTACGTAATATGAAAACCAAATTGATATTTTCATCAATGAGCTGCGGAGTATTTGTCTTCCGCAGGCCCAAAATTCAAATTTGACAAATGAGAACATCAAACAATAGTTTCCCTGTGCATTAGCAGTGTCCACTACGGTTCCGAGTGTCAGGATACCCGATATGAGTCAGGTTAAAAACAAATTTCCGATAAAAAGCGACATAATCCTTTGCAAACGTCAGCAATAAGTAGAAGTTAAATAAACGAACAAACGGTGAAAGTCGAATTTCGCTACACAGGGTAAGCGACAGACCTGTAATCACTTCACACTGTATGGGAGAAAAAAAAATTAAATCTCCGAAATTAAAATCACTCACCAACATGTTGATCTCATTATTGAAGATATTACTTTTAACAAACGATGGACCCCCTATCGTCACTTTGCTTGTAAATAAATTATCGTAGTTCAATTTTCCTGTTTACTACTTACTAATTTTATTTCAGCAAAAGCTATATACAATAGGGGTATTAACATTATTACCGTACAGAGTGGTCAAGAGCCAATTCGTTTTACAACTAACCTGTTTCACAGAGACAAAAAAGTAATGTTCATATGTAATATCAATTGTCCCCATGACACTGGTATCGAAAATACATTTACTTAGCGAACGGTTAAAACCAAAATTTATATCTTAAATTTATTCACAGTAACTTCGGTATTTTGCTATGGAAATAATTTAAACATCAAAAGTATATAGAGCTATGATTTTGAACCTTACATAATCTAAATATTAAGTCGTGCTGGAAAGACAATTCCGTAAACTCAAATGGTCGTTATCGGTTTTCTCGATCCGGATACATCGGCAAACGAATACCGAAGCAAGAACGAGGAAAGGGGGAATTCTAAAATCATAAATTTCAAAATTACGGCAATTCACAGCAACACAAATTGAGACAGTATGACAAAGACAAAAAAAAAACCAACAAAAAAAACAAGAACGCCACAAAACGAAAGCACTAGCAGTGTAAACCTCTATAAAAACTGAGGTATCATCAGGTGCTC
Source organism: Modiolus philippinarum (assembly GCA_002080025.1). NCBI lineage: Eukaryota > Metazoa > Mollusca > Bivalvia > Mytilida > Modiolidae > Modiolus > Modiolus philippinarum. Next base: position 37,505 of record MJUU01071298.1, read on the forward strand.
CGGAAGGGTAAGCATGATCTGCTCCACGCGTGACACCTGTCACACTGCCAGTGAAAAGTCCGGTTTTGTCACAGTCAGTGTTAGCAGTCCGGTAACAAACTCTGGGATCTACCCAAAGATATCTGTTCTCATTTGTGAAACAGAAACATTGTAATGGTCTGTCAAATCGTGGTGACGATCGTTAAACTTCTGTAGTGACAATTACAACAGTGACTGAACATACCCTTGATGTATAAATTGTTGAGACAGTAATTTCGCCTTGTTTACAAAATCGCTGTACAAACTATAGGCACGGCAGTAGCGAATAAGTTGTGAAGTGTACACGCCATATGCGGGAGAAGTGGGAATATGACTGCTCAGAAACGGGAAGTTCACTATTGGAAAGTCGAAATCGTAACGCTTGTCGTGAAGTTTTGTTTTCAGACGTCCAGAGTTGTCAATGTAGAGGATTAATTAATTGTGTTAATTAGCCAAATGAAGAGACAACTTCGTTTGTACTGATATAATATTCAAACTGCACAATGGTCTCATATTTCTGATACACATGTATATAAAGCTCTCACGTTCTGCTTGTTGATTAAATGACAACCCGGCTAACAAAATTCGTCTAGTATGACTGCTGTGCAAATAATTCAAAAATAGTTATTTTTAACACTTACGCCACAATTGTCTCTCGAGTTTAGATAATTTATAAATGTTGAAATACTTTTTATCAGACAACAAAACCATATAAAAATTAGCACGTCATTAAAATGTCAATAAACAGATGACAGAATGTGAAATAAACAGCTGCGGCAAGTCACTCAATCAAAACTTTATTTAGGAAAGAGGTTCTCACTTTAGAACACAACAATAAATGGTTTTTTAAGAAAAATAAAAATTGCACGAAAAAGTATACCGATCGTTAGGCCACCATATTCAATACCTTTACAAAGTTTGAAATTTATTGGCAAAATAGTTGTCGATTTGGAGCAAGACGTTAAAATTGACGAATAAAATCCTATAACTCTTCTAAGAAAAATCGAAATTTCATGAAAACTATGCAGATCGTCAAGCCATCATACCTAAAACTCATACAAAGTTTGAATGGAATTGGCCACATTGTTGTTCAGTTAGAGCGCGACATGCAAGAGATGCCTCAAAATTGACGAATAAAGTCCCATAACTCTAACAAAAAAAAAACTCGAAACTGCAAGAAAAAGTATACAGATTGTCAGGACATCATGTCCAATATCTCTAGAATGTTTGAAGTAAATTAGCCTAATGTTTGTCAAGTAAGAGCGCGACATATGAAACGGACAGACGGACAATGGGACATTGGTATACTAGATTACGTCCGTCATTAGACGGGCGTATAAAAATGGAACGGTTTCCTCAATAAACCAAACATAAATTATAATGAAGAAAGAGATCATTATACCGAAATTAAAGTGCTATTTGGCCAGTGATATTGACTTCGACTTGGGCCCGGTCACTACCACAATGTAGGCTAATATGACTCTCCAGCGGGCAGTCTAACTTTAACGATCATATAAATATCACTTTTTATTGACTTTGATATAACTTATACAGTGTGGAATGGTTTCTGCTGACCTTTCATCTATTATTATACTCAAACTTAATGGCTTTTGAAGGTTATAGAATTTAGTTTGAAATGCTTAGCGTTCGGTTAATTAGGTCTAAGTTCACACGACCACTTTAATGCCAAATTCAATTCATAATTGCTCCTTATTTCCGAAGTTGTCAATCCGAATTCACTCCTGTGAAAAGAGGTGGTTTGACATCGGAATTAATGCTAATTCCGAATTATAACTTCCATGTGAACGCAAATCAGGCTTAAATTCGCTCTATGACAATTGCGTCAGTCCAGTGCTGCGTCCATTCCAATCACTGTTAAAATTGTTCTTTTAGCCATAAGAACGCAGATGCTTATCATTTCCCCTATCTATCGTTCACTATTCTTTTTAGATTTGAAACGATAATTGTAGCTTAATTCCCAAAATTCCTTTTTCTATTCTTTTTTTCTTCTTTTTGTTTTGTCGCAGTTCAAAAATACTAGCGCTCTATTGTAGTACGATAAATCTTTAATTTTGATAAAATTTCTTTGTGTTTGTATGGTCATTTTTCTCCTGTATATGATCTAGGATGTTTAAGTTCTTTGCATTTTTTAATTTGCTATATGTCGGTGATGAGTTTCTTATTCCTTGCATTGCTCATTTCAATGTTAAAACCAAACATAAAACACATAACCTTGAAATTGCTATGATATATAATAGGTTTGTTACTATATAAAATTTCCTCTATAAAAGAATCTGATATAAAACATTGAGACTGTTACATGAAATTCCATCTCATAACAACGACAGAAGAATATGTAACAAACACATTGGTAAAAATAGAATTAAACTTGTTTTTTGGGAGGCCTGCAAAGCCAACATTACGGTAGTATTGCTTACTGCAATGATTATCAATTACCTTTTTAAAGATTTTGACTCAAAATATACAAATTCATGAAATTTAGCTTGTTGCTCTCGATTTAGTTACCGATGTTAGTATTAAATGTATGCTTTTCTAAAGGTTTCTCGAATAATGTTCCATCATTTGAATACTTTACACATAAAAAAAAATCTAAACATGGTATCAAAGCAATATACTGGACAAAACTGAAACTTGCAAAGAAAAAACGTATACGGCATTTTATATCTAAGAATGAAAAAATATCGACATTTTCATTTGTGGCGCCGCTCTGATTGAAACTTTGTCTTTTATTCATTCTATTCTAATGTAGGCTGTCATGTGGAAAATAGCTTAAGATGATTATAAACATTAAACGATACATACAAACTGAAAGCTAAAACAAACAATCTCCTGACAAGAAGACAAGAACTAAACAGCGACTTTAACGATTTAAGGAACGGCTCTGCTCTTTCTGTGTGCAGCTGTATGGTTGGTGAATTGAAGTCAAGAAAAACATTGTTCATTTTAGCCGTCTTGTGTAAGATTTTCCAGGCTTCTTTTGTTCTTCCCTTTGATAAGAGCCATCTTGGTGATTCATTTAAGAAACTGAAAACAGAAAAAAAAATATGTTACGAAACTTAATACATATATGTTCAATGTAGATATGTAGAATCCACACCCGTATCGAGTGAGAAACGACATTTCTACATTAGAGATAGATAAATTTTCAAATATTTAAACGCGAGGCTTGCCGAGCACTAGAAATATTTGAAAATTTAAGTATCGAGAGTGCAGAAATGTCGTTTCTCACGAGATACGGTGGTTGTGGATTTTATTTCTTTATGACTTCAAGGGGATTTTTTGACAGAAACATGACCATCCTTTTCTGTTGATCCGAAATAAATGTGTTCTTTAAGCGTGACGTCATCAGGCATGGTCGCCTTTTTTCAAAGGTAACGTCGGAAAACGGCAAACATTTTTGACGTTATAACTGAATTTGATAGTTGCCGAGAGCAACATTCTCCCTAGAGAGGAGAATGACAGCTTCTCCCACCCCGTACAAGGGAATCCATTGTTTTCGCGATTCAAGATTTTTCTGTCTTACCCTTGGGGGTGTAAGACAAGCTACACGCACTTATTCCCGCCAATATCTTACAGCTGTATAATTACGATATACTCGGCTTAGGCAACATGAATGGGAAAATATATCATTTAATACAATAAAATAGAATATATATTGCCTTCGAACGACTGAAAATGAACTAAAACACGCAATAAATGCGTAAATCTTTGGCACCGAAATAACCCCGGACTCGGACACGTGCTCCATGCTTTATGACGTCGTGAAAAGGGAAGTAATTCCCTAATGTCAACAATGGCGTTTCGACGGCGATTTGTTTGATTTTTTAAATGCTGAGAGGGAGAAAATAACCACCAGTCAGAGGGTCAGACAAAAAAATCTCAGACACCCTCGGGTAAGATTTCTAGCGTCTCGGACTCAGCAAGCTTCGTCCGAGTACTTAAAATATTAACCTTGGGTGTCTGAGATTTTTATGTCTGACCCTCGCCCTGGTGTTAAACCCCCGTCACACTGGGACGGAGACCATCAAGATCTTAGTACGTTCTTAAAACTTTCTGGAACGTAGTGAAAACGGGATAAAAATACAGCTTTAAAGTTTTTACAACGATTTCTCTACGTCAGTGCTAAGATCGCGATACGTCTTCAAAGTTTATGACCAAGTTCCTTGTAGGTCTATCAAGTCCTTACTACGTTTCTTCTGCGTTCATCACGTCTTTACTACTTTCAAACTACGTCCTTGATACGACTCCTCTGCGACCACCCAGTTTGAAGTAGGTCTCCAATACGTTTGTACAGAGTTTGTACTAGAGACAATGAAAAAAAAAGATAAGTCATTGTCGCCAAACCTTGTGGTGGTCGAGTTTCTTTTTGTAACATTTTATTCCAAGCGTTAGCGATGTAACAAAATAAAAAAAAAAACAAAGGTCTATGCTAAAATTTACAAAGTATCGGACGAACATGGTTTATTTCAATTCTAATATGGGAATTTTACCAGTATTAGGGGCGGTCTGATTGGATCGGCAACAATGACTTCAATTCTTTAATGCATTCATTCTTCCATAATCTCCACTTGAAATTCTACTCGACGCTGCTGACGAACCGGACGTTACGGTTTTGATTTATGGCCCTGTCAACCTATAACGTTCTAGCCAATGTTCGAAAACTTCCGGGCGAAAATTTTTGTTAAAAACGATAGCACTTAATGTAGAATTTGCAGAAGTTCTCCTGCTGGACACGTTGTTACTTCAGACCGATGATTTCAACACACGGGAAACTAATGACTTATATGCAGCATACAAAAAGCATAACAGAACATTCCATTATTAAAAAAACAACATTTTACTAGCATACTTGAAGTATGCGTAACGCGTGCATAACGGGCGTCTTACGAACAGTCGAACATCTGCATGGGTGAAAAACCAGATTTTGATGATCTTTCCTCAGATCAGTTTAATTATGTTTCCAAGTCAAATCAAACAGTGATAAAAAAAGAAGTGAAACCGAAAGACGTGCAGACTTACAGGATGGGTAACACCAAAGAAAACCACAATTTTTTTTTTTCCAAATGATGGTGATTTACATTCTGTTGAATGGATTTGTTTTTACTTGTTCATAAACAAGTCATTTATAACACACATTTTACATTACTCGTTAGATACAAGGAATCATGTGTGCGTTTATACACGTTTTAAAAACAAGCGAGAAGCTACTTATATATATATATATATATATATATATATATATATATATATATATATATATCACCCTTGGCGTGTGTTTAACATATACCCATGACTTCCATCCAATGTGTGCATATTGTTTATATCAATCAAATGTTTGCAAACATTGCAAATTTTGAGCTTTTTCAAAATTTCTAACCCACCCAACGTTACACCGAGCGTTACACACACATGCCAGTGTGCGCATCATTTTGTTACTTATGAAGAACATGCCTTGTAATGTTAAAAAGTGAAACAATCACTATTCAAAAGAAATAAATGAAATCCAAGTGGCGGATCCAGACATTTTGCTTTGGGGATGGGGGTTACCAATATTTGTTTCAAAAAGGGGACCCGGAATCCAATTTTTTAAAAACCCCGAATATTTTTAAAAATATTTCGACCTAAGGGGGACCCGGGACTACATGCCCCCCCCCCCCATCCCCGCTAATTCCGCCACTGAATTGGACTATTCCATATTCTATTTTGTGCATCTGGCAATGGTACTTAATTGAAGTAATTATAATTGATGGGCACCATTTTAAAATATTGTTCTTGGAAAGTCTTATCTTTGTAAAAAAATATAAGATGCCATATCAAAACTACATTGAGGTTCTTCGAAATGTTAGCAGTGCCGCATCTAAATTTGTAGAATATGTTTAAATACCATAAGGTAAATCCTTTTTACTATATTTAGAATATTGATCATAAACTGGAATCAAATGTCCGTGTTTTCGTGAAACTACACTTTTTTTTACAAAATACCTAAAAAAATACTTAAGATACTTAAAAATAAAGCAATAAAATATCTAAGTTTTGAATGTTATTCTGAAATATTAAAATATAATGAAAGTCAGATATTTGGGAATTGTGCTATAACGAGTATTTAAGATTTCGTATGCAGTTGTCCCAAAATTTTGCAAAAACGGCATGGTGGATTTTTTAAAATTTTGAAATAGGTCATATGTGAGGAGGATCCTTAGGTGCCAAGTTTTTGAAGAATTTTGTCATCATGAAGAAATTGAATGAAGCTGTGATTTCAGCAATGTTTTTGTACTACAAATCAAAACTTAGTACACGCTTATGATCATTATCCAATATTAAGGTCTCCGAGATTGTATGAAGCGTTTAACAATTATTTATTTTCTATGAAGCAGTTTAGCAATTTATGGCTAATACATGCTGATTCTTACACACACACACATACACACACACACACACACATATATAACTTCAAAATGAACAAAGTAAATAGCACATAAAATAACAGTTGATATTTCGAGACCTGCCCGTCTCTTCTTCAAAACACAATAAAAAAAGTAAAAACAATCAAACAAA
>MJUU01071298.1:51967-62274 GCA_002080025.1 Modiolus philippinarum
CCCCCCCCCCCCCCCCCTCAGAATCAAATGGTCGTCCCCTTAGTTATTAAAATATATTTTCTATGCTATCTCAATTCAGTCTTCATTTAATTATTCAAATTATAAGTGGTCATCAAATTTTCTTTATACAAAATAAGACAAAATTTTTTATATCCCTGCTTTAGAGGGCGGTATGTAGTCATCATGGTGTTTGATCGTTCGTTCGTTCGCCATCGGGGTATTCACACTTTGACAATATCTCCTAGATTCTTAATAAACGTACAGCAAAATATTTTCCCAATCTTCAATCCATAGATTTTGAATCTAGCGACTTTTTGGGGTTTCCCATGGAAAAGCATGTACTTGTATTATTGTTGAATAGGGGTATCTATTTTCTGGCCACAACTCCTCCCAGACTGTCGAGTGAAGTACAATGAAACTTTCTCGGAATCTTCAATACTACCATTGTGCACCAGCTATTTAACATTTGGAATATATTGATGTTAGGGCGTTTTCCATAATAAAACATGAAAGGCCTTTTTTGAATAGGTATACCTATTTTATGGAGACAACTCATCCTTGACCGCGGAGTGACATTCACTGAAAATTTCACAGACTTTTAAGTAAATATTGCCATTATGCACCAGCTATTTCAAAATTTGAGTCTAATGTCTTTGGGATATTTGATCATTTATTTCTGCTTTAGATTTTGATATGAACAAACAGTTAACCCTTCTTCTGCGAATCATTAATGCCTGGAATAAATCTGGAAGTAGGGGTATATATTAGTGGGCTTTTCTCACAGTTTTTCTAGTTATGTTCTGTATCAGTTGTTTAAAAGTATATGTAGATATGGATATATTTTGACCTGTATTGCTGAAGTTGTTTAAGCCAACAATTTTAAGCACCTTAAAGATTCTGTGTCACTAATACTACATGACAATCTTAAATCCATTCATTTTATACTCCATCTAAATGCCAAATCCGCATGTTTCCTTATTTTAATCCAAGTTTTTATCGTTGTGGGATCACTGTGAACACATTCAAGACTAACTATCATTACTTTAAACAATTTAGCGTACAATATCAGACCCATTGCTTACTTTTTTTTAAGATGTTAATGTTGCACTAAATTCACTTTTCCTGTGTAAATTATATACCTGAACAAGTTTAATATCCAAATGTTGAAGACATTATGATATCTGATGCACGAGACGCTTAAACAATTTTCATGTTTAGAAGGGAGATAATTTCCGACAGTGACTTTTTGGAGTGAACAATGCATGTAATTTGTTTTTTATCTTCTAAACATAGTTGTGAAGAGGTGAAGTCCTCGAGACAAAAAGACAATCAGGTGGAAAACACCGGAAAAAATTGTCGACTGCAACGGACATGACTTGGTGCCGGCATTTCAAAAGAATGGTGGGTTAAACCAGTTTTATGGCATGCCAAACCTCCCCTTCCATTGCGGTAGTGTCCGATAGCAAATCAACAGTAATTGCTATTGAAAGGTCGTAGACAATTCAAGAATTGTCGTCCCAGTACTAAGTAAAAAAATAATCTTGAATCAGATTTTGGACCGAAACTTCAAATTTTTCCACAGGGACTGATATCTATTAAAGAACTTTTGTAATAAACCTATGCGGCGGTATGTTTTGAAGCCTTGATTAACAAGGCGGTCACGGAGAGATAACTATGTCTAATGACAATGTCTGCATAATTTGTGCAAGCACTCGCGTAAAGGATCAACTGTGATACACTCCGTTAAAAAAAGATCGTCCCAGTACTAAATGAAAAAAATAAACAAGTGGCACATATACATGTACCGGTATAGTTTAGTGTCTCTATGCTACATACGTATTAATATTATTTTATATATAATGGTGAAATAAGCATTCATATTCATACTTTCAACTGAAATGTAATAATTACTTTTTTGTCGTTATTGTTATTTTTATATACACAGCTGAGACGTAGACTATCGAAATATCTTTCAGAACAGAAATTTAGTACAATTTTGCTATTTATACATTTTTAAGGACAAACCAAAAGATCAAAACACATTCAACTTGAGCCAAAAATTGTGTGTTTATATATGATAAACTCGTTATATGAACAATAAATGAGCAATATATTCTTCTCCAAAGATGTCGAAATTCTTTAACTTCCTCCTTTGATCAGGCACACCTAATATAAAAGACATTTGATAAATTCCAACTCGTGCAACTCCCGCCATTATGTACAGTATCATTATGCCGGTAATGGTATAGACCCAAGCAATCGGTATTGTCGTTACGGTTATCAGTAGTAAGTCTATACAAACCACAGCTTTTCTTCCATATCTACAAACAAATTAGTGAATATTCAAGTTAAATTTTCGCAAAAATCAATTCAAAACCGTCAATTTATTTTATCCAAAAACGAACAAATACACACACACACGCGCGCGAGCGCACGGTTGGGAAACAATAACAAAACAAAAAAGATGCTTTGTAGACACTTTTACAGAAAGAAATTAAAGTTAATAACATATTGCTGATATTTCGAATTGTTCACTTCTCTCGAAAAAAGTTGACAGCGGTCTTTTTTCATTTTTTTTTTTGTTTCATGTGTATATTTTTTGCATGTTGTTTTTTTGTAAAAAATGTAATGATCTTAATCATATTGTTTAACTTTTTGTAACATCTGAAATGTTTTGGTTTGGATTTTTGTTTTTGTGTCATTTTTCTTCCTTTTGTTTCGAAACAACTAAATCAAACTGGTCCCCAACTATGTTAGACATATTCATTTTCTTTGCACTTAATGTTAATATTGGTAATCAGGGCAATTAGTATAGACACATTTTCAATTTCTGTTTATGAATGAAATGCTCCTTTTGACCTCAAAATTGCGTCACGTACAATTGTGACGTCCAAAATTATATATTGTGACGTCAAAATTTTCCGGAAAAATTCACCAATTGGAAATTCGTCTATTTTTTTCACAAAGTAAAAATGGTAAGGTAGGCCACAATTAAAAGGTAAAATTAAACAAAAAATACTACTAAAAACAGCTAAAATAACCGAAACGGGTTGAAAGGACGTCACTTTCCTTTCAACGCGTTTCGGTTATTTTAGCTGTTTTTTAGTTGTATATTTTGTTTAATTTTACCTTTTAATTGTGGCCTACCTTACCATTTTTACTTTGTTTATTTACATTAATTTATGGCCATTGCACAACATATATTTTTATATTTTTTTCACATGTTGCAAGTTTACTGTCACAAACGAAAGTGGATATTCCTACTAGATTTACGTCCTCCCAGATTCATTTACTTGTTTAACCCTATCTTTTTATTCGTTCCCTATAAATCTTAAAATAATCTGTTCTTGCCTGAAAAATTTCATGTTTGTGTTTGAATTTTAAATTTTAAATGAAAGTAATGTATCTGTGACAAATGTGACGTAGACAAAATTCATATTAAGTTTTAATAATATTTGTTGAACGGCTTGAAATATGAAAGCATCACATAAATGAATTATCTAAGCTCCTCACTTCATTACTTACTGCAGTCAAAGATGGCCTCAAGATATATAGTGATAAAGTATACTCAACATGTGGAGTGAAGCAGATGTGGATTCTCAAAAACTCAAGAGACTTATTAGAATATCTATCTTCAACTGAACTCAACCACTACAACAGTGTCAAAACATTTGATTTTTCTACTCTCTATACTACTCTTCCACACAATAAGCTAAGGTCAGTACTCCTGGATTTAATACATCTGCTTTCTGTACTAACAAGGGTTAAAGAAGATATTCACATTTAGTGATAGGTAAAGATGGGCCTATTTTGTTAAACATCACATTGATTCACACAAAAAGTATACAGAGGAGGATGTCATTGCAATTCTGGAATTTTTAATTGATAACATATTTGTAGAATTTGGAGGACAAGTTTTCCAGCAGACAATAGGGATACCTATGGGGATTAATTGTACGTCATTTTTAGCAGATTTGTTTCTTTATTCGTATGAAGCCAGGTTCATAAAAGGATTAGTTCAGAAGAAAGACAATACGCTAGCCAAATCCTTTAATTTCAGTTTCCGTTATATGGATGATGTTCTATCATTGAACAACCGATAACCTTCATCTTATATATCCTAATGAACTCGAAATTAAAGAGACCACTGATACACCATCATCAGCATCATACCTGGACCTATACCTCTATGTTGATAACTCTGGACGTCTGAAAACAGTAATATTCCCACTTCTCCGGCATATGACGTGTACATTTCGCAACTCATTCGCTATTGCCGTGCCCGTAGTTTGTACAGCGATTTTGGCAACAGAGCGAAATTACTGTCTCAAAAATTTATAGATCAAAGTGTATGTTCAGTCACTGTTGCAATTGTCACTACAGAAGTTTTGCGGTCGTCAACACGATTTGACAGACCATTACAATGTTTCTGTATCACAAATGAAAAAGAAAGGAAATGAGGTAAATGTCAAGGAGACAAAATCCCATATCCAGGTTAAAACGACCAAAAACAAAGCATCTAGGGTTCAGCGTACGGTCTTCAACACAGTGAGGAACCTCACACCATATAGCAAGCCCTAAATGACCCCAAAAAGGTGAAAAGTGAATAAATCATTGGAAACAAACCACATCCAATAACCTTGACTTGGGACAGGCGCAAAAATTGCGGTGGGGTTAAACTCATTTTCTTCTATCCAAACTCTCCCCTATGTGTGGTGAATGGCTAAAAAATAAATACACAAGAAGACTCGCAGTAAAAATCAAACTAGAAAAAGTGTAACATATCAAGCTGAGTACCCTTACAATGAAGTACATAAACATGAAGACAATATACACGGGTACCTCGAAGTTACTGACAGGTAGCTGAGGACATAATTTCCGTTGACTGTCAAGCCTTCTTACATATGAAACTTCAATTGAAGTACTTCTAAATAGATTTCGTATAATAACATCATCAATTATGAAAGAAGACCATGATATTGTGCAATGGCAAATACTGCCAATAAGAAGAATTGTTTAAATTTGGTTATGGTGTAAAGCATTACGAAGCTGATCAATATTTTTTCCAACGATAACCAGAAGTAAAGATTTAACAACAATGCTGTATTTATATACTTTACGAATAAGTTTATTCAACGGATTGATAAGTTTGGAAGCACAATCTTTGAATTTATACGCTTTGTAAATGATATTTCCATAGAATTTTTAATGTGAAATGGCCTGTTGTATAAGAGCCCTGCATGTAGAACCAAATTTTCTTAATACGTCAATGTATCTATAATAAAATTTAGAGAACGTTTTTAACAATTTATGATATCTAAGCCCTAGCTTGATACAGACGTTTTTCAGTGAGACAAAGATTTCGGTCGTTGAAGTCACAAACATTAATACATGCTCCTGCAATCGAACAAGATAATGAAAACAGATACTCTCTTTGGGTTGATCAAGAGTTTGTTCCCGAACTGACTATCACCGACTGTGACAAATGGCAATGTGACGGGTGCCACGCGTGGAGCAGATCATGCTTACCCTTCCGGAACACCTGATGATACCTCAGTTTTTATAGGGGTTCACACTGCTAGTGCTTTAGTTTTATGGCGTTCTTGTTCATTTTGTTTATTTGTTTTGTCTGTCATACTGTCCCATTTCGTGTTGATGTGAATTGTCGTGATTTTGGATTTATGAGTTGAGAATGTCCCCTTTCCTCGTTCTTGCTTCGGTATTCGTTTGCCGATATATGTTGTTAACTTACAAATCTGAAAAGAAATTATTCCCAACATTTCCACAAAAATATCCAATAAGAACTGATGTAATTAAAAGCTCTCTCCATGCTTTGTTTTCACAGACTATATTGAACTGAAATAGAATAAAAAATATTTGGAATAACAAGCACAGAAAATTGCATTGATCATTCTTTAACATAAAATTAAGAGAAAAAACAAAACACAAGAAACTACTAAAGTTACAGAGAATTTTAATTCTGCAGATGGTCATTTCCACAGGATCTATTTATAACCAGTAAATAGTAGGAAAATTGGTATTGGGAGTTCAAAGATTAGGTAGCAGAAATTGTCAGCTGAGCACTCTAACTGATATCGTCAGGCTGGATTTAAACGCTGTTTAGATTTACAAGGAGCATCAAATATAACTCAAACATATCCAAAATGTCGCCCCTATCCCAATTAATTAATACGTAAAAATCCAAATGTTTGCCTGTCTTTACATAATTTATGTATGAACAAAACATACTGATGCTTCTTCTATCTACAAGATGCATGAGATATATCGTAAATGCAATGTTAACGCGAAAAATCTGCATAAAATATTATTTTTTTACGTCCGATTTCCTGAAAAGTGAAAATTTTCAGCATTTCAGCATTTAACAAAATTTAAAGCAAAATAATTGTATTTGTCAAATATGAAGTGTATGTCTTCCAGATTGCTAGCAAGTTGGTCTCAGCCATACGTTGATTTTCTTTATGCATTTTATAAATGCACAGAAGCTGCTTACTGTGATGCAAAATAGAAACAATTTAACCCCTTACACCACAAAATTCAACTGTAGATTAGTATTTCCGTGATTTTTTTTTAATTCAAATCACAAAAATGATAGTATTTAGTAACTTTGACATACGCTTTTTATATCTTGATTTGGTTTCCCTATGCCAAAAATTTAATGCAAGATAGTTATGTTCGAAATTTAAGATTTTTCCATTTTCATGCCTAAATTCAAATAGTAAATTTATATTTCGTCGAAATTCAACACTTTTATTTCAAAAGTACATAGCTGATTATACTAGATTGTCATTCAAAGTTTGATATTTTGTTATTTAAATGTCATTTATGACTGAGAATTTTATACATAGCCAACCCCCATTATAAGAGTAGTACAGTCTTGTTATTGATGTTAAGCTTCTTAACAGATGAGAGGAACCGAATGGCCATCTGACATGTGTTGACCTTCAGAAACAGTGGCGGATCCAGATTTTCTGCTAAGGGGGGGCCCGATCCTAATTTTTCATTAAGGGGGGCAGGGGGCGAAACCCATTTTTTTTAAAACCCCTAGGAATTTGAAATCTTTTCCAACCAAAGGGGGGGGGGGCGGGCCCACCGCCCCCATCCCCGTCTAAATCTGCCACTGAGAAAACCAATAAGGGCGGTAGTAGGTATTGGCTGTCTAAATTCAATATTATTTGATTCTAATGCTGCTGATGAGAGGTTACTCCTTGAAACACGTGTACAGCATAACGAAATTTACCGTGTTTTATGAAACTTTGATATTTTTGTATTTCAATTGTTTATCTCGATAAGTACACTTTAAGCATCTTTTTTCGTTGCATTTTAGTTCAGCGTGAGATAATATTATTAACAAACATAAACCCAGTTTTTGCACCCCCATTTATAATTTTGATAATTACCTAGCATTTGCGATGAATATTATTAAATGAGTCTTCCCCTTAAACCATAGCAAAATTATACATATTTCATACTTAGATTTTCCCCGAAAAATGCGAATTTCTATCATACAATAATAAAATATAGAAAATGTAGAACATGAAATGTCGGCATGTCGATGTCTTTTATTGAGCGACGTACCGTAAATAACTGTTTCATAGACATTATATTTATCTTTTGAAGGTGGAAAATATATAAAACACTAAAAACTACAAAAACTGAATAATTATATATTTTGTTCTTGCACAAAAATACTTAAATTTTAAGATTATACTTTTAACTTCTATTAGATACCAAACTTTTGTATTTTTAATTCATTTATTAAAAAATAAAGAAATAAGTTTCAACTTAAGGGAAAACGAAAATATCAGAATTTGAAGAGTTTTGATTGAAAAGTTTCTCTATTCTGTCTTTGTGTGCTGGTTGTGCTGGTTGTGCTCATGGTGAATGGAAGGATATGGAGTAAATGAACATGATAATTACATGGTAAAAACAAGTAAAGAAACAACGCTTTTATTGTTCTTCTTCATCTTGAAGTCACAGTGAGACCTTGTTTTATTTTGAAGAGGGGTCGTGGTAGTTTAATAAAAAGGAATGTGCTAAGGGGAACGGTGGTGATTTCAGTTCAATGGCCTACCTAAATCGACACATTGCAGAACAGATCCAAGCATGTATATACATGTAATTTGACTGATAATTAATGTAGCTGGCATTTCAGTTAATTGCTAGTAGTCTTTTATGATTTCATGTTTTTGTCCGTATATTTAGTTCTTTCAGTTTAATTTTTCACAATTGACTCAGTCCTGTTGCTTACTGTTTTTTACCGTTGTTACTATTGTTTTTTATTTATCACATTGGCTAGGGGGAAGGTTCGGGCCCAATAAAACTAGTTTAACCCCCGCCGCAGCAGGTTTGCGCCTGTCCTAAGTCAGGAAATTTATTAAGCCTTTGTGTGTCTTGTCTGTTTTCTAGTTAGTTCACTTTATGTCTATGGGAGTCTAGGATGATGTTTATTTCGCTGAACTTGATTACTCTTTATTTAGGGGCCAACTCCGACCTGCCGTTGGGTGTGGGGTTTCCTCGCCGTTCATTGAAGATCTTATGGTGGCTTTGAGTTGTTGTTGCTCCCCTTTGACACATTCCCCGTTTCCCTTCTTTTTCCTATTATCATTTACAGTTAATTAAACATTGTCCTTTGTGTCAACTGAATGATGTAACAGCTTAGGAAATATGACTCCGAATTATTGTGTTGCATAAATTTATAAAACTTGCTTTGTTGCAAGCTGGAATGCACATGTACATGCATTTCAATGTGAATAAATTGTGATGTTAACGATTATTTTTCATTACTTTTTTAATTCAATGCAATTAAGAATATGCATGACATTCTATTCTGTTGTTCTACAATCCTAGTTGCAAATAATTTATTAAATGTACTTACAGATGAAATAATGCTAGTGGTCATTACAGACTGGTCATAAACCCACTCCTTACATTTATGTGTTGTACCATTATATTCCAGTGAACATGTAGACACGGTGAAGATTGGATGATGGCTAACATTTCGGTCAAAATAATCCTCTTCGCCTGGTATTTTACATCTGACATAAAATATAATTTTAAAATCCTTAGATTTTAGTTTTTTATTTTTAGCTTAAGCAAAAATTAAGATGATTATTTTTTCGGCAAGTATCAAAGTTTAATTACAGATGCATTCAAAGGAAAACATCTTCGCTAGAGTAAGATCAAGAGGTACTTTCAAGAAGCAATAAACAGATCTTTATAGTTATAAAGATGACTAAAGAAGACAGCGGTAAAAAAAACGATGCAGTTTACTGAAATAACAGATGTAACAAAATTCAATAGAAAGCATGTAATAATCATTTAAAAGGATACTTATTTCCCCAAAAAAATCTTATCTCCTTATAGACGTAAAAGTTAAATATAGGAAAAAAACGCAATACGATAGATTTTGGTGTTTTTGAAGTGAATAAGTTATTCAAAATTTTAAATCATCAAAACTTTTAGTTTTTATCTCCACTGAAGAGGCAAGCCTCTGGGATGATATTGACGTATTGGAGTGGTACAGTATGTCATACGAATTTACCAATGTAATATATATTAATGCATAGCCTTTTCCATATCAGCATGGTTATCAACCCGAGCCATATAGCCCGTTGATATGGCTATTTCAGCTCGGGTATGATGATACAGATTTTTTTCCATATCAGCACGGTTATCATCCCTCGGCTAGCGCCTCGGGCTGATATGGTAGTCTCTGGATAATAATCGTACTGATATGGAAAAGTTCACATGGCATCTAAAATAAATCATTATGGTTTTGTTTTGTTTGTTTGTTTATTTATTTATTTTGTTTGTTTGTTTGTTCGATTGTTTTTGATGCTTCATATTTAATTCACCATGTGAGTCAACAAAATTTTAAGGGCTGATGATTACAAGCACCGAGAACAATTTAAAACATTAGACACATTTCAATTTAATGTTTCGTTTGCTTATTTTATTTGTGTCTTTGCAAGACGATGTTTATGTTTTGTACAATGACCACTACATACACCATGAATTTATCTTTGCTCGGTACTACTACAATTTTAAATGACAGCTCCAGAGTACCTAAAATGTTCTTGAAAGCTTTAAACACATGAGTTGCAATTATATGTGCATTAAGCCCCAGTCCCACTATCACGTTTCAAGCCTTCGGTTTTACTACGTTTTATATGGCCACGTTTCGTGTCATTTTTTGTCATATCTTAACGGTTTTTACGTTTTACTAGGTTTATGCTACGGTTTAGTAGTTTCCCTACGTTTTGCGCGGTTTTACTACGGGTTACTTG
>MJUU01071305.1:0-18472 GCA_002080025.1 Modiolus philippinarum
TGTCACGGGCAATACGTCAGTAGATGAAGCTTTGTATATTTACTACTGCGTCATGATCACGTTTTTAACACTTATGTTCATCAAATGTTATTATTTGATGCAAACGGAGTGCAAACCACGTGAAAGTGGTCATACATTTAGCTCAAATGACTATGTTCTAGTTGCTACACTTTTAGGAACAATAGCTTACTACACGATGAGGCTTATACCGTATATATTACTATTACATACCGGTCGTATAAACATTATCAAGACGTATGTTTCAGTTTTTCTTATTATTTCAACTTATTATGAAGCAGTGTTTCTACTACAGATGAGCCATTATGAAAAGCGAAAGGCAACACAATCGACATGGACATTCATAGAATATGCCTGTTTATATCTCGCCGTTCAGAACATGATTTTGTGGATAAATGACACATTTATTGCATCTCAGTACATAGTTACAACCGATGCTACATATACCTTTTATGGAAAAGATACTTGGGTTCGTTTTTTCATATTCCTTTTTCCGTTTGTAGTATTTTATCATTTTAACTGTTTTGTCTCTTTTCTTGGTCTATATTATAGACTAAAATCGTAGAAATATAGAATTTAATTCAAAGAAATTAAACAAAATCTCTTTTATGCGTTTTTACATGTTGTGTTTTCGTCCTATAACAAATCTACAAATCTTAAAATATTAAGCGTTTTTTTGCCTTTTGATCTTTTCAACTCATTTGCAAAAGATCATATAACCTAAAGTTTTCAAATAGGTCTGTGTAACATTGTAAAATATTTTGATATAAATCGCGCTAATTTAATAAACTTTACATAAAATCTATCTACGTCTGTATGGTGACTTCAATCCACGACCATTGATGCCTTTCGATAATAGTCGGGTTAAATTTGATTATGCAGTCCGGCCAATGGGAAAATGACAACACCAAAATACCTGCCATAAATTATTTCGTTGTTCAACAATAACCAGCACTAAGTTGATCACAGATATCACTAAATCCAACATTCATTCAAATAAACTTTATGTTACAAATTTTTACAAATAGCAATAAAGCAATTCATAACATTAATGACCATAGATCTGAACAATAGGACAGTAGCATCTGCTATAAGATACCCGGAAGTTATTTTATCAAAAACCAACTCAACAAAACCGCCTTGCATATAAGTAAATATTTCACTAAGTTAGTCTGTTTATTTAGTGAGTTTAGTTTTGCATGTCTTGTGATTTCGTTTATCATTTTAGAACATTCTGTAGAATTATTTACCCTTCAACATGATGCAGTAAAAATGAAACGACGAAATGCAAAGTTAAGATGAATGTGAACAAACTCAGTTCTCTGTCAAAAAAGAAAAAGATACCCTAAGGTTCATGTTATTAAAATGAGCCTGTAAATAAGTAAATTCAAATAAACTTTTTATTAATGCCTCGCATTTTTAACCAAACTAATAATTTCAAAACATTAATTAATTGTGCATAAGGTATGATTATACATCCGGTGTCGAACTATTTCCATGTGAATCCATTCGACACAAGATTACACGTATAATTCAATATGTCGTTTTGTTCATGATTTTCCAAATGTTTTGATATGATCTGATGAGACATAAGTTGTCGAAATACGCATATGCAGAACCAAAATTCACCTCGGTATTTTGTTATTTATTACCACTGGGTCGATGTCACTGCTGGTGGACTGTTAGTTCCCGAGGGTATTCACAAACCCAGTAGCCAGTACTTCGGTGCTGGCCCGAAAACCGATTTTATTTGAAAATTTGAAATATCTAAATTTAAGAAAATTCTGTTTAAACCTAAGGAGTATCTCCCTCTTGCATAGCTCTGTCCTTAACTGATTTGGCTCCCCTATTTAGATCCTATTGGTAATTTGTTCTCTATCAGCGTTTAATCATCGGTTGAAGAATTTCCAAATGTTTTGATTTGATTTGCACTGATCAAACATAAGTTGTCGAAATGCGCATATGCAGAACCCAAATTCATAGTAACCTCGGTATTTTGTTATTTTGTCAGTCTTTATTATATTTCTTATTGATATCGAAACTGATATAGACATTGAATTTAAACTGACATTGGGTTTGATATTATTTCAGAACTTGAATGGTTAAATCGATTAATAATTTCCTGTTAAATCTTTATTTCAGAACTTGAATGGTTTAAAACACCTTTTGATGATATTTGAAAAAAAGATTTTAGTAGTGTTAAAACAAATTTTAACCGGTATCACTCATATGTATGCAAACAATATTTACACCCTTTTTGTCATATGGAGAAATTATGATCATTTTAAATGCATATTCATTGTATTAAAATTAGAAAAAGAATCATGTGACTTATCAGCATTCTCACAAGCGCGACTTCGTGCAAAACCTTTTATTGCAAAAAAACACGAATATTTGGTCTCACCCGTTACTGTTTTCCTTTTTAAATCACTTTGACACTTCCTTATGACATTTTCAATGTCAAAACAAAACGTAAATCGAGAATTTTTAGAGAAAACTCTGATTTCGAGTTTACAAAGTACATAATTAAGGTTTGTTGCAGCATTTTCTTTGGCACTCAAAGTTTTGTTGTCTTACCATGTATCCTGTTTTTGTAATGTCTTTGAACTTGAACTTTGGCATTAAAGCTAGGGAAGTTGACGTTTTCAGCCATTTTGTCAAAATATATATGATGGCATGTTAAAGGACTCGCGCCTTGGACTTTCTTATGACTTGGGAAGTTCGAAATTATCTTCTACGTCAATCTGACATGATTCGTTTGACTGCATATCAAATGTTCTATCAGAGTTTAACCTTGTATGTGATCTGCAACTCAGTTTTTAGCAACAATAGCTATTTTTCACAATTTTGCCTATCAAATACAATGGAATTTTGTTCGGCGTCCGTCGTCTGTCCTTCGTCTGTCCTTCTGTCCATCATAAACTTTCATTTAAACAACTTCTTCTTTAGAACTGCAGAATGCATTTGAACTAAGCTTGGCATGAATGATGCTATTGAGTTGCTGCCTAAGTGTTGTTAGTTTGGTGCCGATCCGTCATACAATATGGCCACCAGCCACGCAGTTAGTTGAAAATTGGACTTTTCTACTAAGATTTTCTTCTTGAGAACCATTGCATGGATTTAAACCTAACTTGGCAGGAATGATGTTGGAAGAAGGTTTACCAAATGTTGTAACTTTGGTGCTAATCCGCCAACCAACATGGCCAGCAGTTCAACATTGGACCTATGGCAAATTTATACAAAGATCCTCTAGAGATCCGCTAAATGAATTATTTGCAATTTGCTCATATATTTAGCAGTATTATATCAATCTAAAAATTAGTAGATATCTGTCTGATATCAAATACTGTTACAGAATAGAAGTTAAAGCGGACATCGACATTACTTTGAAAATGCATTTATTTCAAGTTCTTAAGTTATCTGTTTGGTCGGAAAAAAGGTGACATTTTATTCACAGTAAATATTCAGGTCAATAAAATATATCGACATAAAATTATACGTATTTATTTCGTTTTGAACCAAAAAAAAATTAATTATGCTGTTTCAGAAAACTACCATCTCAGTCCAACCTTTTTCACCAAAACGGGAAATATTTGTCTCAAAAAGAGTATTTTTGTTTACTGAAAGAAGTTTATATCCACTGAAATCAACTATAACAAAATGTTTATACCCACTGAAATCAACTATAACTGTAATACATATCCAATCTACAAATACATCAGATCATACACTTTTTACTGCCGATCTTTATGTTGGTATACAAAAATTCAAAACTCCACCTGTAAAAATTTTTACTAAACCAAATTGGGAAAAGTATGATAAGATCGACTATAAAAAGTTCACCGAAGAAATAATAATAAAAAAACAGCTGGTATTAACATCGGAAATGTCAAACAAGAATAGAAAACATTGAAAAAATAATGCACCATGCTGGAGCAAAGTCAATTCCGAAGTATAGGCAATTAAAACAACGCAAGACTGTAAGTAGAGGAAGGACTATGGAACCAAAAAGCACACATAGCCTCAAAGGATTCACAATCAGCTCATCGAAAAATGAAAGAAGCAAAAAGGAAAAATTATAATGTAGATCAGGAAAAGAAAAACCAAAAAGGAAAAAAAAACGACAACTCAGACGTTAACAACACCAAGCACATGCCTTCAAAAAGGAGAAATTAGTAAAACAAATTATTGCAGCATCAGAATCAGACAGTAAAACTTTTCATAAGCTTAAAAACGACGGATGTCAAGTCATTGTACAATAAATAAGTGTCTTATACAAGAAAAATATGAGAGAAACCTCGAACGCCAAATTTTGATGGAAACAATTTTGACCTGAAGCATCTTGCACAAATTGAAAAAAATTATAAGATGGAACCAACTACAAATAACAAAATACCGAAGTTACTGTTAATTTAGTTTCTGTATATGCACATTTCGACAACTTATGTCTATTCAGTGCAGATCAAATCATTACATTTTGAAATCCATGAAACGAAAATATTGTGTTAGAGCTGTTAGAGAACCAATTACACTGAAGTCAAAAAAGCTACTGAGAATCTTAATATTAGTGAAGCAGCACATCAAAATGGCATCTTATCTTAGAAGTATATCTATGCTCCAGACATTTTGGAAGGAGAAATCAGAGATATCATTAACTTAATTTTCAAGGGTTTAGACCTTTCATAGTGCTTAAAGAATGAGATACTTACGCCTGTGTTTAAAAATAGTAAAGATAAAACTATCCCAGGTAACTCCAGAAGCATAGTTATTACCTCTATCATCTAAAACATATTCAGAGTCCAATAATTTAGATTTATCAGAATTCGAGAAGTAACAAAGTAAAATGACTTAACATTTTCATAGCATGCTTGAAAGAACTACAGTTTATTCGTTACTATGTCTTATTTAAAAAAAAATACGATCGCACTAACAAAAACTGCTTAGTCCCTTCAGAAATGATGTGACCCTTTCAACGATGGATATATATCAAATGTTGGTTTCACGAATGAGAACGGACATTATAAGCTATATTCACGTCTCTTAGATTTAGGCATTACAGAGATTGACTGTACTCTTGATTTTCTTACTGTAAATGTGGCAGGTTCTGAATACAGAGCAAGATATTTTAACCCTTCCGAATTACATTAGTTTTTCCATACTGATAGTGCTATACATTAAGCGTTATATTTGCAATGTTTTGTTTTGTTGGTATGTAGGTTTACTATCTTATGTTCTAGTTTAAGTCATGTCTATGGATGAAATTTAATTGATCTGTGTTCCTTCCGTGTTATATTGACTTTTTTGTCTTGTCTTGTGAAAAAAAGCAAACAAAACAAACTCAAATTGAAAACTATTCAATGAAAAAAACTTCAAACAAAAAACAAAAGGACCTGTTGTTAAGCAAGTAAAAAATGTCTGCATTTTTGAATAAACCCGAATACATATCTTAAGAAAATTGAATCTCAGAGTAAGATTAATATAAGTTACAACAAAGCTTTGTATCAATCAAATATTGAAAACTTCATTGCAAGTTATGGCATTAGGTAACAAACGGTATAGTTTCGTTCGGAAAATTGATACTCCTGGTACAAAACAAATTTTGTTTACAAAAATAAAAGATGAAATATTAATTTACATCATTTATAATTAATAAAAAAAAATATGTAAAAATAATTCAAAATTTAATGTTTTGTGGGTTTTTTGCAGTTCTCGTTTTAGTCATGTCAATGGATGAAATCTTATTGCACTTTGTTCCTTCGGTATTATACTGACTTTGTTATATCAAAAAGTCTTGTGAAAAAAAAAACCAAATAAACAAACTAAAATTGAAAAAAAATATAAAAAAAAAATAAAACGAAGATCAAAAGGACGTGTTGTTAAGAAAAAAGAAAAAGTGTCTGCATATCGTATTGCAATTTCAACCGTATTCAGATTAATCATAAGTTACCATTATAAAAAGAACAAAGCTATTTATCAATCAAATAGCAAGTTATGGCATAAGGTTACAAACGGGTTTCTTTCGTTCTGTAAATTGATACAGTTGTCTAGAAACTTCTAGTACAAAACAAGTATTTTGGATAAAAATACTACTTTATATCGTTCATAATTAATTTAAAAAAAATATGTAATAAACAGCTGCGCCAAGTCGCATGATACGCCCGTCGTCACCCTTCAAAATCTTAAGTGATTAAGGTAAGGGGTTCCCAATTTAGAAGCACCTATAACTACCTAATTAAGCGTGATATCTCTTTCAGAAATAAATCTGCAAAATTTGAAGTGAGCTTACCAAAGTACTTATCAATTAGAGCAGGACATGTAAAAAATTGCCTTAAAATTGACGAACAATGTCCAATAACTTTTGCAAGAAAAATCGAAATTTCACGAAAAAGTATACAGATCGTGAGGCCATCATATCCAATACCTCTACAATGTTTGAAGCTAAGTGAATTGGCCAAAGGGTTGTCAAGATAGAGCGTGACATGTAAAAAATTGCCTTAAAATTGACAAACAAAGTCCCATAACTCTTGCAAGAAAAAATGAAATTTCCCGAAAAAGTATACAGATCCTGAGGCCATCATACCCAATACCTCTGCAAAGTTTGAAGTGAATTGGCCAAAGGGTCGTCAAGTTAGAGCGCGACATGTAATAAATTGCCTAAAAATTGACGAATAAAGTCCCATAACTCTTGGAAGAATAATCGAAATTTCCCGAAAAAGTATACAGATCCTGAGGCCATCATATCCAATACCTCTACAAAGTTTGAAGTGAAATGGCCAAAGGGTTGTCAAGTTAGAGCGCGACATGTAATAATTGCCTTGAAATTGACAAATAAAGTCCCATAACTCTTGCAAGAAAAATCGAAATTTCCCGAAAAAAGTATACAGATCCTGAGGCCATCATACCCAATACCTCTGCAAAGTTTGAAGTAGTTGGTAAAAGGGTTGTAAAGTTAGAGCACGAAATATGAAACAGACGGACCGACAGACGGACGGACAATCGGAAATCGGTATACCATAATACGTCCGTCATTAGACGCGCGTATAAAAATGATTCAAAATTTATAATGTTGGGTGTGTTTTTGTAGTTAAATAACATAAATAAGGTCAGATTTTGTTTCAAATTGTACACTTAAACTTGCACCTAATAATACAGAAATACATTAAAATATTTCTAAATAAATGCAAACCAGCAAACGTATACAATGATAAAGATTCTTGTTTGCTTACGTATGACATTGTATGACATGTTAACTTTTAAATACATTTTGATTATAAAAATTAATTATATGTTACTTTGAGATGCAGAAATACAACTCATCAAATCTGATTCACCGTTAAATGTAAGTATTATATTATTGTAAGAGGTGCAATAGGGTCTGTAAGTCTCGTCATGTGACTCACGAGAATCCACGATGAACCGGCAAATTGAAAACGTTTCCCGCCAAAACATGACGTCTGAGGATTATGACGTTCAAATTTTTGTTTGAAACGTCATATATCTTTGTTTAAAATGTAACTTCCGGGGACAATTTTTGATCCCGAAGTACCAAAATTGTACGAGACTTACAGGCCCTATTGTTTAGTATTCAAATTTGTCTTGAACCAAATAATATATTGTCTTTATGTATCGGCAGAAATGGAATTGACATAAACTTTGGTATTCATTTATTCCACTAAACAAGAATATTAATAGTTTTAAATCTTCGAAAAAATCATAGGATTATGTGTAAAGCCATATAATATTGCATTTACTAATGTACTAATGTAAACATAATACTAATATATTAGTTTTTTTATGATTGCTTCAAAATTCTTTTTGTATTTCTAAAATAATGCATTAAAAATTAATAAAATGAAATGGAACATATGAAATGAGAATTGTCTCATCTGTTACAATGATCGACTCAAAATTTGTATGCACCCTCAATATGGTTAGTTGAAAGGAACATATTATTTTGAGTCCTGCCATGTGTGTAGTTCCTGTTTACCGAAAAATGGACTTGGTTTCGTAATAAAGTCAAACAATGATTTTTGGTGCAATTTTTCGCGGTTTCTAAATAGAAATTGATTAAGTTTGTATGCATCCTTTATTAAATGGTTGGTTGTAAGATATATCCTATTTAGAGTCCTTTCAAATATATACTTCCTATTTGACGGAAGAGGACTGAGTTACGAATTGTTGTGAAAATATAGATTACACCACAAATTTCGTTCATTACCATATTTTGTCCACTAGAGATAGTTAAATTTTAAAGTTTTATCTGCGAGGCTTGCCGAGCATTTTAAAATTGTTAGTTTAACTTTCGAGACTGGATAACATATTGTTATAATCGGGATAAAGTTGTGTAATCTTTTTCCCTAATGATAAACACCCAGCATTGCATTCCGAGTAAATTTTGTCGCATTTTTCTCAGCTTCGTCAACAGAGATTGATTTCAAAATTGGTATGCAGCCCCCATATGTTTGGAGACCAACATTGGACTCTATGGAAAAATACTTTCAAAGATCTTCTCCTCTGAAACTACTGGGCCAATTGAAACCAAACTTGGCCATAATGGTCCTTAGATGGTCTCTTCAAAAAAGTTGTTTTTCAGATTCGCACTACATCCAAGATGGCCGCCAGCGGGGATCATAGTTTAAACATTAGACCCTATTGGAAAATACGTTCAAAGATCTACTCCTCTGAAACTACTGAGCCAATTGAAACCAAACTTGGCCACAATAGTCCTTAGTCGGTCCCCTGCAAAAAAAGTTGTTTTTCAGATCAGCGCTATATCCAAGATGGCGGCCAGCGGGGATCATAGTTTTAACATTGGACACTATGGGAAAATACTTTCAAAGATCTTTTCTCAAACTACTGAGCCCATTGAAACCAAACTTGGTCACAAAAGTCCTAATATGGTCCCTTTAAAACAGTTGTTTTTCAGATCAGAGCTATATCCAAGATAGCCTCCAGCGGGGATCATAGTTTTAACATTAGAACTGCACCCCCATCCAAAATAGCTGCCAGTCTGGAATATAGTTTAACTTAAGATATATAAGTTGTCTATTAACAAATTTGAAAATGATGCCCTTTCAACATTGGGATTATTTTAACTGCATATGTCAGCCGTGGCCCAGGTGAGCGGTACAGGCTCTTGAGAGCCTCTTGTTTTCAATTGCTTTATAAAAAAGACGAACATGACAAAATTAAGCCTTTTAAAATGATTATAATCTGCTTAGTAAAAAGGTTTTGAACTCTCCTACTTTTGCTCCTACTTAATCAATAAAACACAATTTATTGTTCAATTTGTAATATTAAAAGCCAATCATCAGTACAGAAATGACTAAAGACAAGAAAATAAATGCAACGTATCACACAATGATGATATGGTACACTTAATCTACTTTCTACATTTTTGTGTCTATCCATGGCTTCCTTCCTGCAACATAATGAAAAAGTCATTAAAGAAATGTCGAAACAGCTAAAGAAAACATATCTGTAACAAATCAGCTTTTCGTTTTTAGCTCACCTGGCTAATGCCAGGGTGAGCTTTTGCCATCACTTTTCGTCCGTCGTCCGTCCGGCGTAAACTTTTCATTCAAAGATCTTCTCCTCTGAAACTACTTGGCCAATTAAAACCAAACTTGGCCACAATAGTCCTTAGATGGTCCCCTGCAAAAACGTTGTTTTTCAGATCCGCGTGATATCCAAGATAGCCGCCAGCGGGGATCATAGTTTTAACATTGGACCCTATGGGAAAATACTTTCAAAGATCTTCTCCTCTGAAACTACTGAGCTAATTGAAACCAAACTTGGCCAAAATAGTCCTTAGATGGTCCCCTGCAAAAAAATTGTTTTTTCAGATCTGCGCTTTATCCAAGATGGCCGCCAGCGGGGATCATAGTTTTAACATTGAACCTATGGGAAACACATTCAAAGATCTTCTCCTCTGAAACTACGTGGCCAATTAAAACCAAACTTGGCCACACTAATCCTTAGATGGTCCCCTGCCAAAAAGTTGCTTTTTAGATCCGCACGATATCCAAGATGGCTGCCAGCGGGATCATAGTTTTAACATTGGACCCTATGGGAAAACACATTCAAAGATCTTCTCCTTTGAAACTACTTGGCCAATTAAAACCAAACTTGGCCGCAATAGTCCTTCGATGGTTCCTTGCAAAAAAGTTGTTTTTCAGATCCGCACGATATCCAAGATGGCCGCCAGCGGGATCATAGTTTTAACATTGGACACTGTGGGAAAACACATTCAAAGATCTTCTCCTCTGAAACTACTTGGCAAATTGAAACCAAACTTGGCCTCAATAGTCCTAAGATGGTCCCCTGCAAAAAAAATTGTTTTTCAGATCCGCGCTATATCCAAGATGGCCGCCAGCGGGGATCATAGTTTTAGCATTGGACCCTATGGGAAAACACTTTCAAACATCTTCTCCTCTGAAACTACTTGGCCAATTGAAACAAAACTTGGCCACAATAGTCCTTAGATGGTCCCCTGCAAAAAAGTGGTTTTTCAGATCCGTGCTATATCCAAGATGGCGGCCAGCAGGGATCATAGTTTTAACATTGGACCCTATGGGAAAACACTTCTGAAACTTTTCAGCCAATTGGAACCAAACTTGGCCACAATAGTCTTTAGGTTGCGGCCCTGCAAAAGAGTTGTTTTTCAGGTCTTTGCTTAATGCAAGATGTCTGCCAGCGGGGAACAATTTTAACATTTGACCCATTGGGAAAACATTAAATATCTTTTCCTGAAATTACATAGCCAATAGTAAAAACATACTTGGTCACAACGGGCCATAGCTGTTCCCGTTTGAAAAATTTGCCTGGCTTGTCTGCATGGCATTCAAGATAGCCCCAGTTGGGAACATAGTTTAACCTTGAGTCCTCTCGGAAGCCTATCGGAAAGCATTTAAAGATGTTCTCCTCTGAAAATATTTAGTCAGTTGGAACCAAAATTAGACGTACTGGTCCCCTTCAAGAAAAGTGACAGTAGAACTGCACCCCATCCAAAATAGCTGTCAGTCTGGAATATAGTTTAACTTAAGATAATATAACATCAATGTCTATTAACAAATATGAAAATAATGCCCTTAAAACATTGGGATTATTTTAACTGCATAAATCAGCCGTGGCCCAGGTGAGCGATACAGGCTCTTGAGAGCTTCTTGTTATTCATTTCGTTTAAATTTAAGTATCTCGTTGAAGAATATTTTGCTTGTCCAATTCAATGTTTTTTCCCATGAAATTTGATGGCAAAATTTTTAACTTTATAACTGCAATTATTGAACAATATATTATTTACAAAACGTTATCACATCGGCACTAAAGATTGTAATTCAAACAATCCTCGATCAAGAAAGGCGAAATAGTATAGGTATTAAATATGAAGACAATATCCATTGTTCAAACTTTAATCAAGAAAAATATAGTTTGTAATGTTTGCTTAATATTATACATGGGTTCCTACATGGGCTTAAAATATAAGTTAAAACAAAAATCGCAGAATTTGAAGCGGTATACTAGAAAAGTAATCCCCTTTTTCAATGTGTAAAGGTATAGCTCATGCAAATATGCTGTTATTTGAAGAGAAGACTTAATAGATAGTAGAACAATGGTTGGTTGAAAATAGGTTTACTCGATTTTAAATTTGTTCGATTAAGAGTAGGTGAACTGGATTTTAGATTTATCCTAACTACACTGTACTAAGAAATAATAAGATTTGCATACAGAAATACAAAACATATATCAGTTATCTACTTACTGTCTTTTTGCGCACCATTTTATTTATTTTTTTTTTTAATTAATCAGAAGCTCCTTACTGAATACTACAGAAGATTTAACAACAGGTTCCAAATTGGGGATGGGAGGGGGTGGGGGTTGGCTGCTCACTTCTATTCAAATTATAGATCTGAAGTTGCTTAAATTATATTAATGACTGGCAGAAAAGTCATCCATTTTGAAGATTACAATCATGTTACATTTTGTACAATGCCTAGTTAATATCAAACTTTCAATTATTTCACGACATTTTCAAATAAGGTCTTATTCCGGTGACGGCCCCATAGTCCAAAGGTTCGATTTCCGGAAGTCCGATGGTTCGAAGGTACGGTAGTCCGGAAGTCCTAAAGTCCGAAAATGTCACAAGTCGTAAAAAATCGCTTAACCGGTGGCAAAAATATTGAAGATGTTGAAGACTTATAGAGATATGTTGAACTCTGAAGGGGATATTGACGGAAATTAATGTAATGTAAAATTGATGAATACTGCATGATTTGTTTTTTACTTAAGAGCCCATCCCCCCCTTTTTTTCAAGTTAAAAATAGAATGCGAAGCGACAACGGTAGTGGCCATATTTGCCAGTACGAAATGAATTTTTGTAAAAGACCTTTCACACACGATTCCTTGAAAGATTAAACTTCAGGGGGATCTCCAAGTATATTTGTTCCCCCGAAGGGTCAAATGTTAAACTATGCTCTGGACTAATGTTAAACTATGCTGTGGCCTAACAGTCATTATTTCAATGGAGTGGAACGGAATGAGTAATTTTTGTAAAATTCTGATTTTCGACTTTTAAACTTTTAAAATTGCATTTTTGCCTTAAAATTTCGACTTTTTCCAAACTAAATATTTCAACTTTCATCTCACAATTTTGACTTTTCAAAGACCCAAATTTTAATTTTTTCAAACCCGAAATTTCGACATTTTCAAACTCAAAATATCGGACCCTTTATTCTCAAACTTTTTGACTTTTCAAAACCCAAAATTTTGACTTCTAAAAAGTCGATCAAAATTTTCACAGTTATAAACTAGCAATTTGGACTCAAAAGTAAAAAAAAAAATTAATTAGAATCTTGATGAATTTCCACTATCTAAAACTCAAAAATTTTCGATTTAAGAAAAAAACTCAATTTTTGACTTGTTAAAAAAGTGGAAATTTTAAAGTTCAAAACAGTCGAAAATTTGAGTTTGAAAAAGCAGATTAAATTTCGAGTTTGAAACTTTTAAGGAGAAATTTCGAGGTTCCAAATGTCGACCCTTTGACTTTTAGAGTCGAGATGTTGAGTTTGAAAATGTCAAAATTTTGACTTAAAAATCGAAACTTTGAGCTTAAAAAAAGTCCAAAATACAAGTGTTAAAAGTCAAAATTTTAAGTTTGAAAATGTGTTTTTGTGTGGGTGTTTTTTTTTGTTTTGTTTTGTTTTTGTTTTTTGTGTGCGTATTAATCGTAGGTAGTAAATCAATGTTATCCAAGGATGAGGTGACAAACTAAATTTTGTCCTGTGTAACGGGCGCATTAATACTTCGATCATTGCTCCTCACCAAATTAGCACATCCAACTACATTAAACCGCGGCGTTCCCTGCATTTTAATGAACTCGCCTGCTATCTTTATGTTCCCATTAGAATTTCGCGCTTTACTTCTGGCCCTCTTACAGCATAAGTTGGGAATGTCTTTTAGACAAATCGTTTGCATTTCTTATTTTATCTTGTTTTACACATAAAGGGTCATTTTCGGACTATGGGACCTTTGGACTGTCGGATCTTCGGACTATCGACCCTTTGGACTATCGGCGTGTAGCCCTTATTCCAAACTTAAGTTTCCGGTGGTGGCCATCTTAGATTTATGTTTGGTACTAAAAATAACACATTTGGTAGAGATTGATACTAAAGATAACACATTTGGTAGATGTTAACATATTATCATGCAATTTTAACATCAACCATATTTCAAGAATTACCACAAGAACTTCACTGCGGTGGCAGCCAGTTGTAATATACACTGATATAGTTAGCTTCACATTACTTTTGAACAGCAAAAGTGCAGATAGAAGCCGTTAATACTTTCTCTCTATTACTTGAAATTGATTCCCTACTTGCTGCAGTGTCAGGTTACCTTTCGCACAGAAATAAAGTAGCCTTTCCTAATTTTGAAGTTAACTTGTTATTAATGATATCATGTTCTTTGTTATTATATGCAGTCAGTGATTCTTCAAAATTTGATAGATATGTTTACTTAGCATCCAGACGCAATAAACCCTATGTTTCTCCGAAGACTATCTGCTGATGAAAAGTTATTACTACTAATAGGAAGTTCGTAGACTATACAATGAACATAATTTCATTCTGTTTGTATTTCGTCATTTTGTTCTTTTCACGATTGAGTTTGTTTTACGCATTCGCTACATTAGGATTTAATGTTTGACTAAACGATTGACATATGTGTATTTCATCAACTGAACATTCACAATGTAACAGTATTATAAATCAAGGAAAAGCCTATAAGCAAAGGCGTAAGCCCAGTTGAGTTATGTAATGGGTTTTGGAGCCCGGACAAGGATCAGTGATATGAATTGATTCAGAATACAACGATCAGGCGTGTAGGGTTAGTACCTTTGTATGACTTAATTCTTAATTGTTTAACAGTGGTCGAACTAATTTGTTGTTGATGATTTACCAACTCAAATATGACGATACTTCCTAGGCTTATTTCGGCTCAGGGCGTAGCAGACATAATATCACATTAAGATAAGAATCAATTAATTGATTTCCACCGTTTTTTATTTTTCATCTGAACTGAAGAGATATAAGTTGTTGAAATGCATATATATGCAGAAACGAAATTCTCAGTACATGTAACATCGGTATTTTGTTATTTATTACAACTGCGTCGATGCCTCTGCTGGTGGACTGTTAGTCCTCGAGGATATTCACCAACTCATTTGCCAGTACTTCGATGCTGGCCCGAAAACGGGTCTCACTTAGAAACTTGCAAAATCTGAATTTCAGGATTCCCCTCTCGCATATCTCTGTCTTTATTTTTTGTTTTTTGCTTTTTTATTTCGATCTTATTGGTTATTTGTTCTCTGTCACTTTAAACATATTTAAGGTTATTTTGATTGTATCTGTACTGAAGAGATATAAGTTTTCAAAATGGCCATATGCAGACAAAAAAAATCACGGTAACATCGACATTTTGTTATTTAAACAATTAAGAACATCAATAGCATCATCAAAAAGTAGGCTTGTTTCTTATTGTAGCTTATTTTGCATGTATCCGAACGAATAAAATCAGTTGCTTTTCTGTGAAGATAAGGTATCATGAGCGATTTTCTCCAAAGGTATATAAGAGAGATCATCCTGATGGTAAATGTTTAAAGAATTAAAACAACAATTGACATTATGCTTGGCAAAAGTGTCTGCTTCGGCACTTGTGTAGAGATTGCATAGAAAAATGAAATACATAGCCGATTAAAAATTTTCAGTTTCATGATGAATGTGTGTTTTCATTAGCCGAAGGTGCATATGCAGGGGTTTCTGGTGAAATGTCGGTATAGAACTCAGTTGTTATGATTTTTATTGATGGCCATTCCTTTGATAATCTAATATTCTTAAAATGAATGACATGAGGGAAAATTCGGGTATTCTGAAAGTAATATGCAGGGAGTTCCTAGCGTCAGTTATAAATCTTAATGGATGGTACTGCCGTTCATAATCTAAAAAAAAATTCTAATGATAAGGGACATGAGGAAAAATTGATGAACTTTGAAAGCTGCAATTAATGTTGCAGTGACCGCGCAACACCATAAAAATCCAGTTTTTTTATTAGTTACAACAACAATGCTGTTTAGTCCTCAAAATAATTGAAACAATATACCCTGGTGATAATTTAGACCAAGTTGGCTGTACAATGGTCTTTGAAAAGATGAGATTACTTCGGTTTATTTCTTGTTGATAATGTCATTATCCCTAAACTGGACGTTGTCAAGAAATTATTGAGTCACTGAGAAGACTTCGTGTGCACGTCATTTTGACATTTTGGATATTTGTTCTCTAAAAGTTTTTAAGATATTTGATTTCATGGTCTTCCAAAGGTTTAGATTTTATCTGCACTGAAGAGACATAAGTTGTCGAAATGCGCATATGCAGAAGATAAATTCACAGAAACTTCGGTATTTAGTTATTTGATTAATTATCGTTAAAATTAATATAGGACATTTTGATACGGCCTTCCTCACAGCGAAACACATACAGTATGAGTGAAGTTACTTACCTATTTTTCACAAATGTAATATATCTGTTTGGTACAGAAGGTATCATACCATTTCCCATGGAGCATTTCGATACAATCTTCATCACCGTCGTAACTGTTGGGTTCTGGTGGGGGATCCATTCCATCATTTTGTGCCCATGCAGTATAATCAAGCTCAGAACTATCAGATATCCAATACCATTCTCCGTCAACAAGTCTGTCGCTTAATCCTATCCAAGTGTTACCTGTTTAAAAAGATACTCGAAAAGGTTGAGTCTAATTATGTTAAACGAAGAATTTACGCGTAATGTTTGCCCTTCAAAATATGACGTCTGAAGATAATAGCTTGTAAATTGTTTAAAGCGTCATAAGTAATTTGTTAAAAACAATATAATATGAAGTTTCAAAATGAGATAAGACTCACAAGCCTGTAATTACTACAACCACGATTTTTGTTGCCCTCTATAAATAAAGAACTCATTAAATGTACCATGTAAGCTTTTAGGTCTTTCATGAATATTTACTTAGTACATGAGATACTTGTTTAACTGAAAGTGCGCTAAGAAAAAAATGGTCTGTAAGTATATATGTTGTTAAGTTAACTGGTGATTTCCTACTGAATTTTGTAAAAGTCAGATGAATTAACATAATTTGGAATTGACGGTAA
Organism: Modiolus philippinarum; assembly: GCA_002080025.1. Classification (NCBI taxonomy): domain Eukaryota; kingdom Metazoa; phylum Mollusca; class Bivalvia; order Mytilida; family Modiolidae; genus Modiolus; species Modiolus philippinarum. The sequence goes on from MJUU01071305.1 coordinate 16,715, forward strand.
AATGTGAATATTATACAATTTAGGTCCTCGATTGAGGTGAATATCCAAATTTTATCAAGTAAACAAAGATTATTTTCCGAGGGCTTTAGAATTAATGTGATGCGCATAAAATGATCTAAAAGGCCGATAACAGAGCCTTGCTACATGCATTGTATACAACCGTAGGCCGTCACTGATATGAAGTACAGTTAAACTTTTCTGAACTGGAACGATATATTTACACTTCCTAATCTTTTACTCCGAAAATTTTCGAAACTTGAATCTAAATAAAAACTCTGGATGCTAAATGAAACGATGCTGCACCAAATTCATATCCCTAAATCAAAGATATAGGAGGAGTCCCTGTTTGTCAAAACTGAGATCTTGAGCCGCTTGTTTGCTCCAAGACCAGTATCAATGTTCCAATAGCTCATAGCGTATTTGCACACTATATGCAAAATTATATTCTTAAAGCCAAAAATGCAGGATTTTGTGTCAAATCGAATTCTTCAGGCCTCTTGTTTGCACCAAGACTAATATAAAAAAAAATGCGAGGTGTTCTCGTCGCAGGAAAGTTTGACAAAAATTCATTCCAATGACTAAATACCGAAGTTACTGTGTGGCAAAGTGTGGCATGATAATTTACATATCTTACTTCGTATGAGTGAGTAAATCCACACATTTTCTTCTGAATCTTCAATTTTCGTAAGATCTGAGCCTTTCTTTTTGCAGTCATTCTAAAAAGCAATGCATATTTTTTTTAAGTGTGGAACATAACTTTGTTTGAGTGGTAGATACTATAATGTGTTATTATTATGTCGACAGTCGTCATACGATTCAGTTAGAGATCAGAACTAGTCTTGCTTTGATTCTAATGCTCACTATATGTAAAACAAATCGACTACCATCTCATTTTATTTTTTTGCTTCTTTGTATGTTAATTCCTTTTGTATCTCTTCTTTACCGTCATTCCTGATGTATCATTTGTGTCTTAAGTTTCAACATCATTTAAATAAGGGATTTCAACGAGTACTAGAGTATCGCTCGGACGTACATGTACCGAGTATCAATTAGTAAAATCGGTACTCGAGTACTCTGATTTCTATTTTGATGAGGCCCCTATTCGTGATTAGTATGTTTATTTGTTATTAAAGTTTTAACTTTTTAAATGCCCCAACAAAAGTTTATTTTAAGTATATTTTAGACACATTTTAGATGGGGTAAAAATCTGAAGTTTAACTTATTGGGAACGTTTTTTTTACATTTATAGTCTTTCAGATATTTTGTATTTGATCTGTAATTGAAGAGACATAAATTCCCATATGCAAGAAAGCAAATTTACGATAACTTTGGTATTTTGTTATTTAGTTTTAAAATAACAAGATTGCTACGCGTAGCTATGTCCCCCGCCGTCGCAGAAAAGTCAATAAAGTCCCATTTCTCATGTAAAATTTTGAGAATCAAAATGGCGGCAGGATATGATCAATTGCATTAGGTGGCAAATAGCTAAGCAAAATTTCAGCAAAATCCCTTAACTGGAGTATAACGAGATGTGTCCAGAAAGTCTCCCTATGTTGTAGTATGCATTAAGTCGATAAAGTCCAATAACTCCCTTATAATTTGTTGAATCAAAATGGCGATGTGATATGATCTATTACATATAACTACTAACAACCCTGTAAAATTTGAATGAATTCTGAACAGCCCTTTCTAAGGAGTTGCGTCCACAACATTTGCCATTTTATAACAATGTGGAAATAATCAAAGTCCTATAACTCC
>MJUU01071305.1:19145-31079 GCA_002080025.1 Modiolus philippinarum
ATATGATCTAGTACATATAGTGACTAACAATCCTACAAAATTTGAACAAAATCCAATACACGGTTTCCGAGGAGTTGCGTCCACAAGATCTCCATTTGTATAGTATTGCTTAAAATCGTCAAAGTCCCATAACTCCTATAAAAACTGACGAATCAAAATGGCGGTGCGATATGATCTAGGACATATAGCGACTAACAATCCTACAAAATTTGAACAAAATCGAATACACGGTTTCCGAGGAGTTGTGTCCACAAGATCTCCAGTTGTATAGTATTGCTAAAAATGGTAAAAGTCCCATAACTCCTATAAAAATTGACGAATCAAAATGGCGCTGCGATATGATCTAGTACATATAGTGACTAACAATCCTACGAAATTTGAACATAATCCAATACACGGTTTCCGAGGAGTTGTGTCCACAAGAAAGTGTGACAGACAGACGGACGGACGGACGGACGGACGGACGGACACACGGACGGACACACGGACGCAGACTATTACTATGTCCCACCGTCGCGGTGCGGCGGGGGACAAAAAAAGGCTTTCTCCAAGAACTGAACAAGAACTGTTTTGATGAAGCATGTGAAGGTCCCTTGTTATGGTTTCTTCTGTTCACCTGTCAATTTAATTAACTGATAAATTACGTGTAAGTATCTTTGTTTTCTCTACAATTAACACATGGATCAATACAATACAATATTCTTTATTCTCATAAACATATTAACAATGTTACAGAGAAGATAACATATCAATTATAGAATATATATACATGGCATGTGTGAAAATCGAAATATAGTAAACTAAGACAATATATAATTTCAACTATTACAATTATCATATTAAGTGATCACTTCACACCCAACAAAAACACTTCTTGTAAGGCCTCAAGCAATCGACCAAATTAACCGAAAGTTCTTCAACCAGGAGAATAAATTTCACTAATAATTTTTATGTAATACAAATAAAATATTATCAGAGAAGATTTGAAGTACAATATATAGTGTGACTTCTTTGAAGCACAAAATTTAATATATAAATACGAAATGTAATTTTCATTTCAATGAACATATTGTGTGGGTACTTTATTCCATGCGAAGGCATTATTTCGTCTGGACGAATAGTAATGAGTCCACCAACAATCCAGATTAAAACACACCACTCGCAAGGCGTCAAGCAGCCACTTAAAAAACTAGTGATAGTTGAAATTTACAGAGTAGAGTAGAGATGACTTTAAATAATATAAGTTTTATAAATTTACACAATTGTTGTAGGTACACTTTATTTTTTGTTGTGAATATAGAATTAAACTAAATAACATTACAGTTATTTCTACAATATAATGGCAAAAATCTATTTCTTTCATATCTAAAAAAATACAAGACATGATATAGTAGAACTCATCGCCGATGTCTGCCGAATCACAAAGATGGCACAATCTATCAGCTGTATTGTAAAATTGTAAACAATCAAAAATTCAAGCTATCAATTAAACACTAGTTGTTTTGTTGTTGATTATCAAAACATAAATTTTATTATATAAAATGTAGTTAAGTAAAAATTCAATTTCTACTGGATGAAATAAATGACAACTGGGTGTTTTCCACACACAGTGCAATTATCAGTCGCATGTACAAATGTACTACCGATATTATCATTAAACCTTTTGACCGAACGAGTACTCGGGTACTCGCTCGATAAAACTTTCGAGTAATCGAGTATTGATTTTCGTTCGAGTTGACATCCCTTATTTAATTATGTAAAAAATGAAGGATATCCTTAACCTGAGCATTGATGAATGAAAGAATATCATCTATGAAACGAAAACTGAATTCAAAGGATTTAGCTAGTAGTACAGTGTATATTTTCTTTTAACCTTAAATAGCACTGCTATGTGTTTGGTTTCATACAAATAGAATAATAATATGTGTTTGTGAAACACTATGCCCCCGGTAGCAACCATGTCTACAATACAAAATTAATGCTAAAATTGCAATCACTAGAAATTAAGGTTAAGTAGACATTTGTACTAAGCTCCATTAGGTTTATTCTCATAAAGAATATAAAGCCTCTTGTAATGATAATTTATGAGCTAAAAGCATAATCAAGATTTTGACCTTTTGACTTCTGTGACCTTGACCTTTGAACTGACTTTAATGAAATTTACATAATTGTGTTTAGATTTATATTATCAATATACAGGCCAAAATATAAAGGTCCTATCACATCCGGTTGAAAAGATATAGGCAATGTTAAAGTTTTCCAATTTTCACTCAGTGACCTTGACTTTCGACCTGACCAATTTTTTGGGGGTGGATTTACTAGTATACTATGCTGCATTAGTTTTATTCACATATAGAATATGAAGCCTCTAGCAATTGTAATTAATGACCTCTGTGACCTTAACCTTGTGACCTTGACCTGACCTAAATGAAATTGGCATGATGCTGATCAGCTTCATATAACCAATATACAGGCCAAATAAGAAGGTCCTGTCAAATCTGGTTGGAAAGATATAGGCAATGTTAAAGTTTTCAAATTTGCAATCAGCGACCTTGACCTTTGACCTGACTGAAAATTTTTAGTGGATTTGTACTAAGCTTGATAAGATCTATTCACATATGGAATATAAAGCCTCTAGCAATTGTAATTAACGAGTTATAGCAAAATCTATATTTTGACCTCTGTGACCTTGAACTTTGACCTGACCTTAGCGAAACTTGGATAATACTATTTGGCTTCATATGACCAATATACAGGCCTAATACAAAGGTCATATCACATCTTGTGGAAAAGATATAGGCAATGTTAAAGTTTTTGCCAGTTGTCAATTTTGCACTCAGTGACCCTTGCCCTTTGACCTGACCAAATTTTTTTGGTGGAATTTGTATTAACCTTTATTAGATCTGTTCAAATATAAAATATCAAGGCTCTAGCTATTGTTATTAACGCGCTATAACAAAATTTAGATTTTGACCTTTTGACCTTGACCTTTGACCTGACCTTAGTGAAATTTGCATAATGGTGTTCAACTTTACATGATCAATGCACATACTAAATATGAAGGTCCTATCACATCTGGTTGAAAAGTTAAGAGCCAGATTAAAGTTGCGGACAGACAGACAGACGGACGTACAGACTAACAGGACAAAAACAATATGACCCTGATCTAAAGAACCCGGGCATAAAAAGACTCCTGATGTAGAACAACAATAAAGACATTATTCCATTGATAACTTCTACCATGTATTTGTAGAGACTTTGTGTCATGTGCATTTTCTCCATTTCATTTTATTGTTTTTCAAATTCCCCATGGGTAAACCGGCCAGAGACAAGAACATCTGATCATCACCTCATGAGGCACTTCCATACTATTTATTTTCAACCACTTTAACTTTTTCTTCAAACTGATCACTGATTAAAACACTAATCCTATCTATGAACGGAAAACTAAATTTAAGGAATTTAGCTACTTTATTTCCCTTTTTCCAGAAATAGCCCTGAATCAGGTTTAATACAATACAAGAATAAATCGACTTGAACTCACTATGGACGATCAGAGGCGAGAACAACTGATCAGCATCTCAGACGGCACATTCATACTATTTTGTTTCTATCCCTTCAACTGTTTCTGGACAATTTTGTATGAATCTCACAAAAGAGTTCAATTTTCAAGTTTGCAGCCATATATTTTGTGAACAACAAATTTGCGGTTTTCTCGGAGGTCTTTTTATGTCTTCGCACACAGCCCAGAATAATTCTACTGGCTGTCATCTTAAATGAGGCAGAGAGTATTAAGAATTGACTTCGTATCTATCTCTTACCAAAAGTAATACCATCAATAACAGATTACCAAATCTATTCAGAATATTATCGGAGTTGTGGCTACACTGAAATCAGTTATATATTTGCAGTATTCCATAAGGTGTTGATTTATACTTTCTCTAATTTCTAGCAAATTTAACCAAGGCCTGACCGGTGGATAAAAATATTTCTCGTCTCAGGTGAGAGGGAACAACTCAGGTGAAATTTCCCGCCAAATCTATTCGGAACCTAATCCACGGCGTTTTACATTATGTCATTAGAGAAACATTTTCTACAACTTAAACAAGTTAATAATGAAATTTCTCACATCTTATTAAATAAATTTTCAAATGTTTAAAAACTTGGCAAGCCTCGTCATTTCCTCTTTATTTGCTATTAATCTGATACCGCAAAATTGTTTTCAAAGAAAAAAAAGCGATAGAAATATTTCTGTCCACGAAAATAAAATCCATTGGGGTGATTACAAAATTACCGAACAGAATTATATGGAGCCAAAGTCTAAGAGACAAAAAGTAAAGCAAGTGTAACTTCATCAGGAAATTACCGAAATCGACCTGACTTGGTACAGATATTTCAAAAGAAATGGTTGGATAAACCAGTTTTTTGACGTGCCAAACTTACCCTTCCATTGCGATCGTGTCCGGTAGCAACTCAACAGCAATTGCTAATGAAAGGTCGTAGACGGTAACAAAAAATGATTACCCAAGTATTAAGTAGAAAAGGAATCTTGAATCTTGAAGTTCGGACCTAAATTTTAAAATTTTACAAAAGGGACTGATATACATTTAAGAACTTTTTAATCATTGTACGAGACAGAATATTTGAAGCCTTGGTTAATAAGGCGATGGCGAAAATAACTTTGTTTTATGAGATAGTTTGTATATTTTGCTCTACTTAACTCCGTAAGTAGGAGGCGTACTATGTTCGGCTATGACGGCCATCTTAATTTTTGGACATACAAAAATACATGTAACATTTACCCACCTCCTTCGTGTACATTTTGTAACAAACCATTTCAAACAAGCAAGAATTTCCGAAAAAATTTTCCCAAAAGAATTTCTCTTTTTTAAACTATGTTCGATTGTGGATGACATCTTAAGTTTCGAATTGCAAGTAAAATATATTTGTAGTGGTGGACCCAGATATCGCTCATGCAACAAAAAATTTTAGTGGCCAAGAGACTTTAAGCAAATTTCCCTTCAATTCCCATCTTCAAACTATGTTGTGTCTACGATCTTTATTTTTCGTTCTTTAAGCAAACGTTACGTTAGAACTGGTCAATACAAGGATTATTCATGCATCAAATTTCAACTTGTCAATATTTACCTGTGCATCAATCCAAGTGTTTTTTATTTCTGATGAAAAATAACAATGACCTCTCCATAACTTCCAAGGAGGGATACACTCATCATCTATAAAAGAGTAATCTACTGGCTGATTAAACATTCAGAAAAGATATCTTGGTCTTCACTGAAGAGAAATAATATGGTGAAATGTGTATTTAAGAACTCAAATTAACAGAAAATTTGTAAAATACATGTTTTACGTATATATCATATTGTTGCATTTTAGTATGTCTTCGTTAGTGTTGTTTGTGGTACCGATTTGTCATTATACCCCCAAGAACGAAGTTCATGGGTGTATATAGGAATCATTCTGTCCGTCTGTCCATCTGTCCGTCCGTCTGTCTGTCATAGCAAACAATTTTTCGTAACAGTTTTCTCATTAACTACTCATCACTGCAACTTGAAATTTTGTGTGCAAGTTTATAATGATGTCCTATACCGCAAGTAGCGATTTCAGAATTGCCGGACATCTACTTCCAGTTTACCGACTTAGTTAATTTTCTAGATCTTTTGTCAATCGTTGAAACTTTTCGTAACAGTGCTCAGTAACTACTCATTACTCGAACTTGAAATTTTGTATGCAAGTTTATAATGATGTCCTATACCGCAAGTAGCGATTGCAGGATTGCCGGACATCTACTTCCTGTTTACGGACTTAGTTTATTTTTTAGATCTTTTGTCAATTGTTGAAACTTTTCGTAACAGCTTTCTCAGTAACTACTCATTCAAAATTACTGGACATCTACTTCCTTTTTAACAACTTAGTTAATGTTTGAGATCTTTTAAGCAAATTTCACAATTTTTTAGTACACAGTGGAATTGTGCAATTATAACTTTTATGTGACAAGTTATATCGGGGATCTTCTACTCCAATAGGGTATCATTTTGTGGCCCTTCAGGCCACAGTACCTCTAGTTTTTATTGTCTGAATACTAAAAAGATTTATAGAAAGTTTCCGAATTTTTTTCTTGGTATTGCTTTAGGATTAGAGAAGTCACACGCACACTGGATTTTTAATCAGTTTTGTCTATGGGTTAGAAAATGACATTAACCGATCAGTTACCAAACAGATGATCTTTCAAAACCTTAAATGCCTCACTGACTGTGTGACGACAGAACAAGCTTACTCTTCCGGAACACATTTTGTAACTTTATATTTTAGAGTTTACCCTGATAGTGCTTTATAAATTTCAGTATTGAGCTTGTGGTATTCATTGTTTTGTGGGTATGTAGTATCTTTAGTCTTGTTTTTTTATGTTGACATATTTACATTGTCTTGGACTTTAATTTATATAATCTTTGCTTAGTTCATTCTCTATTCTATTGCTTTTTTAGCTATTGGATTGAATCATGTCTCAAATGACACCAACTCATATCAATTTGCTAATTATTTGAGCCTGTCTATGTAATCGACCCCAAAGGTTAGCCTTGTTAATTGTTTAGCCCTACCTATGTTATAGTATCCTTTTTGCACGGAATAGCAAGTTGATATTTATTAGAAAAATTCCAGTCATTTCATCATAATTACTACTTTATAGTTTCAGAAAAAAAATGCTTGACTTTACAGCTATCTTTTGCTTCTTAACTTCATTAAATTTACATAGAATGGCATGCAAAGCGGTTGAATAGTTATCAAAACAATCCGAGTATTTTCACATGAGAGGGCTTTAACGTCCATTTAAATGAGCTTCCGATCAAAAATAGTTCGTGAGTTGCTTTGAAAATCCGTTATTGTGAGTCGAATTGTGAAGCGATCGCCATTTAAAATTAATCATATCATACAGTATAAATATTCGGGAGACTTTACGTCCCTTTCTCTATCAAGAAATTCAGCGTACATGTCACGAAATATATTGTAGGGACACGAAATCAACAACGATTATAATTTTCTGTATCAGTATTTGTTTACTTACCTGAATTGGCTATGTATAAATGTATCAGAGATACATACGAAAATCATCACGTTCGATTACGGAATAACCTGTATAAATTAAGCTTATTGAATCAGTTCTCAAACTCAATAAAGCACATAAATTATTTATTTTCTTTGCAGCACTTCTTTGGGTGACTACGAATTTTAGCCATGAATAGATTTCAGGGTTTTCGAGTTTCAGCTCAATCGGAGCTCTGATTAATATATAGATCAATATCTCTAGGAATCATTGACACTCATATCATCAGAGACCTGGTCCAAATGAATAAATGGACCGACAAATTTTTGACAAAATTAAATACAAATAACACAAGAGTTTATTCATATCTTATACATTATGAAGTGTGATCATGTTGAATTGTTTTTCCCAAGATTCTCATCTAGAAGCTTAAGTAAACAAAAATTCTTGGATTTCCCAATATGCATGAAACTTATTAAAATAGAAACTAATTAGATACATTTGTTGTTTACTGAAAATCATATTAATTAATATTATGGATAAAGTTCGTGTAAAATTAGGACCCTGCTGACGAAAGTTTAATTCGCATTTTGTCGCATCCGTTCACTTAGAAACGACTCGAGTCTAAGCAGTTATTCAAAATCTGGAACCCAGTAAGCAAAATAGTAAAGCAATCACTCTTGGTCTGTTGACAGTATAATTTGAGTAACTACAGTATTTACAAAGGTATCGTTACAAAATTTAGATGATATTTTCCGTTTATTCATAGTTTACCTATATTAATGATATTTTCGAGGCATTAAATATAGATCTGGATACTTTTAACGCATACTCCCCGGGGAAAATTCCAAAAGCTAAAACAGACAAAATTAAATAAAAAAAATTAATATTTTTATGATAATTTATTCAAAAAGAAATAAAGAAACATCGATAACAATAGTAAACTTAAATAATATAACTTTAAAGCAATCGTGTAAAATCTCTGAAGAGGATTATTCTTCCTGTCAAAATTTTGAAAACAGAAACTTGTTACAGAATATAGAATTAGCGACAATTGTTTGATTGAAAAGGAGACGTTTGAAAAAATTTCAAGAGAAGAAAGACTTTGTAAGAAATATGAAAACTAGAGGATGAAACTCATTTATCATTATATTAATACCACAAGAAAGCACTATTTTGATTTTTTTAATAGTGAAAATGAAAGTTTTTGTACATTATCTGATTTAGATATACTAAATTATATCCTCAGTCCAAACACCCGGCTTATCAGGTAAACAAACTAGGTTCCTTTTTAAAACAGTCAACCGATCTGAGGCGGCGCATTTCATTTGGGCGCATTTGGATTTCATTTGGACGCAAAATTTATTTCAAATGGGCGCAAAAAAAATACTTCATTTGGGCGCAAATAAAAATCTTTCATTTGGGCGTATAATTAATTTACCTATATTTTTACCTGTACGCTGTGAAGTATTATAACGTAACAATGCAAATACTAGTATTTATCATATCTCTGCATATACTTATTATTTAAATGTTGTACTTATATCGTCAGATCAAATAAATTATAATAACAAAAACCAATACTGGATTTTATAAGTAAAATTATACTTTTCAGCTGAAAATTTCATTCGCAGTTGAAGTATCCCTCGAGCCTGACGAAATATTACGACCTTGAGCTGATAACTGGTGTGATATGAAAATTGCCATGCAATAATCTATAAATACAGTATCTCTTCAGTAAGCCAGACAATATTTGTCTGCCCTCAGTATTCAACACGAGCAAGTTGAAGTAGCATTTTGAACAGGATAATTTAATATTTTACAAGTAACTTAATTTTAAATCGCTAAAATGCACACATCTTCTCTCGCTAAAATGTCCACTGCAATCAAATTCATTTTCACTAAAATGTACTTTGCCCGTATTTATATATTTACCTATAACGTATACTACTTACCTGTAACAGTATTTATACCTGTGTGAAATATTATGCGCCCATTTGAAATACTTTTCTTGCGCCAAAATGAAATACCCCTAATTTTTAAAATGCGCCGAAATGAAATACGCCCATCTCAGGAGAGGGGACTCTCAAATTGTTGATTTGATTTATTGTTATATTTTGCATTTCATTACGTCACATACATGTACTCATATGTAAATACATAATGGCATTAAACATTGAATTGCTAAAAATAAATGCTTTCATTGCAGTGGGATTTTTAGCGAAATTTGCAGCACAGTCGGATTTTGATTTGTTACATCAGTTATACGTTTCCAGAATCATGGTGATCAAAATTTTCTCTCATATGAAATGAAACTTTGATATATAATTACGTTTTAGGAAGGTGATAACTCTGCTGATTTTGGAGAAAGTCGATCAAAGGTCAACGTTGACAGAAACCTAAAGTTGGATTGAAAATGAAATTGTAAAATGATTTTGACAGTTACTCGAAAGGTTTACATCCCATTGAAATGAAGCTTATGTATTGTTGGTTACCAAGCTGGAACCCTGTTGATTTTTCAGTAAGTCAAAGGTCAAGGTCACAGCAACCAAATATAGATTGAAATCACAGAAAAAATCTGGTTTTCACATAATTAGTCAAAACGTTTAAATCAAATTCAATATTATAAGAGAAAAAAACCTTTTGCATTTGAATGAAGTAATTTAAAAGTTTAAGTCACATCGACTAAAATAGTTATTATTTACAGAAAAAAATAATTCATCAAGTTTTCATTCAAATCAAATGAAAATGAAATATTGATTTTAGTGCAAGTAGGTCAGAGGTAAAGGTAACTTCGACCAAAAATAGATTAAAAGCTTATGGATGATAACTAAAAAAGTTAGAATTGGATTCAAATGAAAGATGGATATAGAGGTTAAAAGAAACGGAATACATATTTGACAGACAATAACAAGAAACTTTACCTAGTGAAACTCTGTCAAAAAATTACTTTGACTTGACGGCGTTGCATAATGATGAGAAAAAGAATTAAAAATTGTACATGTAAGCAACGGATTTGTATTTCTCAATATTCAAATATTTGCGGATAAAGGGGGAAAGTGATTTTTTTGATTTTTTTAAGCTTTTCTGATTCAGTGAAGAAATCAGACATTATAAAAGAGCGAACAATAGTCTGAAAACCCCTCGGAACCCCCCCTTTTTAGGGAAGCTTTATCCGTTGCTGTTTACCTGCTCTGTATATAACATCCCAATTTCTGTTCTTGACATGACTGACTGCAGGGAAACCTGGTAACAAATTCAGTTCACATGTTGATGTACGCTTATTGTAATTTGCTGATTTGCAAGATATGTAATGTAAACATAGTGCCGAACAATGTATCTTGCTGTTTAAAGTGGTTGCCAAGAAGGTTCTATTCAATCTAATCCCATCCAAGATTCTTAGTTCTACCAGATGACGTAATGGCTCACACATGACATATATGAATCGTAGTAATAATAAAATATTATCTTTACGAAAAAACATTTTTTTAGAAAAGTTTCTCAAAAATTTCGTTTATAGATTCTACAACAAAAATATCAGTTCCTATTCTCTGCCGATATCTATGAATCATTCTTCTTCTTTTTAAAGACGATTATGCTTTGAATTGTTAAATTTAAAACCAAAACTTTCATCAATTTTCAGTCATGTTTCGATTTGTAGTTCTTTTAATTTTGAAATATCAATACATCAACATGAAGGTCAGGTATTTTGTTACTTGCATACTCGGAATTTTTTTTTCTGCATCCGATATAGAAGTTAAATAATTAAACATATCGAATGTTTTTGATTTTCCATAAAACAAAACAAAAAAAAAATACTTTTCTGGAAAAAATAATAAAACAAGCCGATAAATGATTCAAATTAAACAAAAGAAACGGAGTTCTTCATTTTATATTCAGGAAACACAACAATTTGATAGTTTTGCAAAAGTTAAAACTAAAGTTTCTGATAATATTTGAATTTTTTCAATTCACATATTTCTTAAAGCATAAAAAGTAAAATGTCGAAGAAATGGATTAAGGCAGAGGTTTGATATAAAAGGAAGCAGTAATAAGGACCCGCATCGACATGCGGTGCAATATAGTTTTCACTTTGTCCGCCCGTCCGTCTGTCCGTCAACATGTTTTTCTGTCAAAGATTTTTTGACTTGTATAAGTGGGAATTATTTGAAATTTTGTCTGAAGCTTGGAAATAACAACTTGTATTTTGTAAGCGATATTCAAACGACAATTAGGATTCTAAACAAAATTATATAAACAACTAGCCTTGGAATTTTATTCACTCAATAAATATAAAACACGATGTCCTTTCTCTTAATGATCCACGATTTCAAAAATATTTATATCGGATGTTCTCCAGTGAGATTGAAATTTAAGAGACAACCGCTACACTAAATTTCGCTGAAATATAAGATTTGTTACGAATGTTATGATTTCCAGCAATACACCTACCTCTCCAGCATATTTAATATATATTACACAGCTGATGCGTTAACGTGAAACTTGTAGTTCATACTTTTAAAGCACTGTCGTAAAAGGTAAAAGGAATATGTTCGGCCATCGTACTTTCGACTCCTCCGAAATTATATGACTATCACCACGATGGATAGAATGATATGAAATGTTGGTTTCACGAACGACAACGGGCATTTTTAGCTCAATTAACGTCTTCCAGGATTAGATTTATATCCTGAATTTATTGACTACAAGTGTGGCAGGTGCTGAATATAAATCAGGATATCTTAACCCTTCCAGAGCACTAATAGTGCTTTAGCTTTGAGATTTATATTTGCAACGTTCTTGTTTTGTTGGTTTGTAGTGTGTTGGTCAGTAGTTGATATGGCAAAAAGCCGTAGGTTTTCAAAAAACGTTTT